>CM031242.1:39431079-39686079 GCA_018340775.1 Taxus wallichiana var. yunnanensis
GATTAGCTAACAAGTAACTAGGTGGTGCAACCAGTGGTGTCTGGGATATCCTCCATATCTCGACTCTATGCAAAATATCTCTCTCAGCCTGAGTGAGTGAATCCAAGATGGAAGGAAACCAATCACAATCTCTAACCCTACTCCATCTAATATACAGCCCCACATTAACCAAAAACTAGAAAGAGAAAGTTAGAAACATCTCATACATAATAAGCTCATCAAAAACATCATAAAAAAACACAAAAACCAAAAAATTCTTCACACTTGGTCAATTCTAGCCTCTGCCTCGATAATTACACAATCGTCCCTATGTGGACAACAATGATTATGTAATCTCAAGGGGGTTATGAAACTATCCTCTGTGTAGAGGGGTAGTTGCCTAATCGCCGCTTGATAGAGCTGTAGTTTTGTCCGAAAACAAGCCGCCGCACTTAGTATGACCTAAAAATCCCAAAAAGATAAAAATGACCATTTTTGACGAAATAAAAGCCAAATACACCTAGGCGCCCCCTTGTGAACATTTTGACTATAAAATTAGCAAAAATAACCCCCTAGGTTTGATTTTTTAGATTTTTCACATTATAGGTTAAAAATAAATAAATGCAAATAACTCACCCATATTTAAGCCGCTATTCCTCCCTTTGGTTGTGCCACCATCATGTCACTATACTCTTTGATTTAGATGTACTCACACTAAACTGTCACATGTGATCTAGAGCTCAAAAATATCTAAGTGGATGAGTGAAAATGATTTCCTAAAATAGTGATTTTGTTCATATATAACATGTTTTAACTCTATTTTGAGTATGTCTATTTTACAGGCTAAAGAGCGCGCGCAGTATATTTCTATCCCCTTGAGACATGGTAATTTCTCTTATCATTTTATTTTAGTATATTTTGTCAATTCTATATTATATCTATACTTGATTCTCATTTTCTCTTGCAGGTGGTGGAAATCTTAGATTGGCGTCACTTCAACACACAGATGTTTTAGGTATAATTTCTAACTCTCTCATTTAGGAATGCCATACTCGGACTCCATGTTTTACATATCTTCATAGCTAAAACACTTCTTCGAGGGGGTAATATGTACACACCCAATTTTTCACGTGCTACATTTTTAGAATGGTTTTAAATCCCCAATGATGATTAATATCTTTTCAAATGGTGTTCAAGTCGAATTTCCTATTTTGTAGTATATATTTATAGCCTATAATGATTTCCTTGCTTTCCTTTATCATTATGTAGGATTTTTCCTTAGATTTTGACTTTAAGTCACTCAACAGCCCCATCGGTTATACAACCGATGGTCTTCCCTCAACGATGGTTACGTAACCCCCATGGTAGTTACGCAACCACCCTCTGTGTAGACTCGTGGTCTCATGCAATTTTTACCAAGCCTTCTCTAACATATTCTAAAAGTGTGTAAACTTCTTCAAACATGATTTTAGCACACATGTCTTGGTTAAATTGGCTTTTCTTGGGCTCATTTGATATGTACCAACTTCCC
Organism: Taxus wallichiana var. yunnanensis; assembly: GCA_018340775.1. Classification (NCBI taxonomy): domain Eukaryota; kingdom Viridiplantae; phylum Streptophyta; class Pinopsida; order Cupressales; family Taxaceae; genus Taxus; species Taxus wallichiana. The sequence continues at coordinate 39,432,590 of CM031242.1, forward strand.
CTTCCTTCCCTACTGATTAATTAGAGTTAACTACCCCTTCTTTGAGAGAGGTGGCATTTCTTGGATGCCAAATGGCTTAGACCATTTCCCTGCCATTTTTCTATAAGATCCAAGCTTCTACCCAAAGCATTGGTTGGAGATTTTTGTTGTGAATCTCATTATTATGTCTGTCATGATCTTTCCAAGAAATACGTAATCAATCCCAGTTCTCTTGTATTGTTATTCTCTTGCTTGCGTTGCTACCAAATTGCTTGCAAGCCATTCCTGCTCCAACACTTCTTCCGCAATACCTAGCACAATCCCTTGCATTCATCTGAGAAAAAAATTGGAAAAGAAGATGAGGGGACAACATAGCAAAACCATCACTGGATTTTGCACAGTTCTACAATTTGTAGGTTGGGGATGTACTTGGTTTTCTTGAAGCTTTCTTTAATTTATTTAGATTTCAATTCATAATTTGATTAGAGTATTCAAGTCAATAAAAATTCATTATTAGTTTCCATTTTTTTGCATAAAGCTTCTGGTGAAAGTTTCTTCCTTTCCTATCCCTGTGGATTTGCAAGGGAAGTTTGTTTGGAAGAAAGATCCTGCATTAGTTTAGAATCAATTGTAATTTCATTTCAATCTGTAAGCTTTCATTATATCCTTGATTTTTGGGGAAGTTTCAGGGGAAGAAGTGCTTCTGAGAAGATTTTACTTCTTCCCGTCTCTCGAGGTAGAACAGAGGAAGTTTTAGATCCAAAAATACAAATTAGAAAAGATTTTGTTTTATTAGAATAGGCTAGATCTAATCTGTACAGGAAAATAACCACATTAGGTTATTTTTTTGTTTAATTATGTTAATAGTATTGTAGAGGCAATTTCAAATTCTTCGTATTTCTTTCATAGATTTATTGTATTTGTTTTGAGAAACATAAAAATCCAAAATATTAGATTAGTTTAATTAGTTTTTTAATTTCTATGCATTTCCATTATTCAATTGAAAAGAACAAAAACATTATAATAGATTGGTTTTATTTATTAAATTAGTTGTTTCCTTTATTAATTAGCTAAAAGGAATTTGTAGGTTTAATTAATTCGATGAAATTAATTTAATCATTTTGGTTTAAATTTTCTTGTTTCTATTTGTTAATTAGAAACATAGTTTAATTACCAGGAATTAATACATATCCCCACGTATCCCTAGTTGGCTTAGGATTGACCTTTCATTCTTGTGGTTTCTTTGTGAGATTGTTGGTTTATTTGATTTAGTAGTTCTATTATCCCACATGATCATTCAGGTTCCTCAACAACCAAGATATGAAGTATAAGATCCCGAGTTCTATAATCAAATGCATCTTACTTACACACCTTTGAAATTGAAATGGGCCTTATAATCTTGGTTTTCTGATCCACACCACTTCCACCTACCATCATATCATAGTTGATAGCCCCGAACATCAAGCTGAAAATGTTTATGAGTTCGGTGGAACCGGCTTGGACGAAACTAGTACCCAAAATCCACTCACTTGTCCTATCCACACGTCTCCTCCCACACTTCCACGACCTTGTTTTCAAACTCCTATGAGGCAAATGTAGGAAAATTCCTACACCTTCCACAATCTGTTGTGAGCATTTTCCATGAACTAGATATTGACTGCCATTTATGCACTACCATCATCTTAGACCATTCCATCTCACCTACATAGGTAAGACAAGATTTTTCTACCTTAGACGAGTAGATTCCATTAGTGCTTGTACAAGACATTAGATTACCTTGATCTTTCCTTATTCACATTTCACTCATTCACCTTATATAACTTCCACATAGCCATCTATCCATTCTGCATTGGCTTTCCTGGCACGACCTCGGGAGGTCAAGTGCACCTGAAAGTCACGTGTTGATTTTTAGTCTTACATGCACCACTATTTCTCTTTGTTACCACATCTTCGATCCCTCTTTCACCCCCTCCTACCAATGTAGGATATTTTACCATCCATATTCCTACTTCCACACCCAATCCTAATATTTCTTCTCCTCTTATCTCCCACATTCTTCCTAGTTCTTCTTCAGACACCCGTATTTTAGAGTCTCTTTATTAGTTGTAAAAAGCTACTTATTATTCCTCTCCATCCCTTGATTCTTCCCTTCTTTTTCACAATCCTCTTGCACCCAAATTGTATTCTTATTCACTCCCTACTCCTCTTGTAAGGTTGTGGAGCCTGTTTTCATGTGAGAAAGTGTTGAAGACTATACACTAAGAGTACTGTACACTTTCCATAGTTGTCTCACGGGGTTTGGGGGCGCAACCCCAATTTTTTTGGCCTTAAAACATGCCCGATATATCGGGAAATGTGATTTTCTCATATGGGCGGGATTTTTGACCCATAGGTTTATGGGATGGTTTTGGACCATGGTTTTAATACCCATGGTTTTGTAAAACTACTTAAGCAATTGTCTACTTATATGGTTTTATGCATATGGTAGGTATAATGTAACATTACAGATGTGTTTTGAATTTGGGTGTGAATTCTGTAGAGTTTGTTGAGCATAGCTCCAAACAGATCGAGAGGTATTTTTATTTAAGATCTGTAATATTTTTCGCATATTAGTTTCTACTGTTGCAATTTTGTGAGGGATTATTTCACATATTTTATCCCTTATTTCCTAACATTCTTCCTAGTTCTTCTTTATACCCCCATGCTTTAGAGTCTCTTTATCAATTGTGAAAAGCTACTTCTTATTCCTCTCCATCCTTTGATTCTTCCCTTCTTCTTCACAATCTCTTGCACCCAAAGTGTATTCTTATTCACTCCTGCTAATTTTTTTCACCATTTTTTCCTCTATTCAATAGTGATTAAGCTAAATGTGGAAAATGTAAGCCTAATTTGAATGCTATAGTAGTAGTAAATAAATAAAAATTAAGTACAAAAATAACACCAAAGAAACTAAGTAATAAATTATGAAACCCTAATTATAAGGAGGAGAAAAAGGTACTTAGTTGATTCATAATGAAATCTGGAGTGTACCGAAGTGATGACCATGTGAATAGAGAAGCAGGAGTATCACACAAAGACCTAGAAAAATGAATTTTTTGAGAAGTAAGCTGGATAGGAGTGCTGCGAGCGCCCTAGACCTATTTATAGGTGCCTAGGTCTACGGAGATGCTTAGAAAACCTCCTATGAGTGGTCACTAGTTATTTACTTTTGTTCACCTTTTGTCACTATGAGGTCACACAATGATTGTTGAAGTCACTGGAAACTTGCAATGAAGTATTGACCTACAAAACCCTCAAATAGACATCAAATCCTAAAAAAGAAAGATGCAAAATGAGGGTTAAGACTATCCTCAGCTGTCATAATGGTGAACTTATGACTGAGCGCTACACTACATCTCAGACCCAATGTAGTTCTATGTGCTTGTGTAAGAAATTATGCCCTAGATGGTTCTTGTGCATGTTGCACTTGATAGAGATCAAGTAAGATAAATGTAATAGATGTGTGCATGGAATAGAATGAACTTCTCTCGTATGAAGTGTATGTAGAATAACTAGCCCTTGTGTCCCTTGGATGACACTAGATACACAATGGAGCTCTTAGATACTTGATGGATGCAACCGTAGGCGGTGATAGCTAATGCTTAGTGTTTGGTGATTTATTATAATCAAATAACTGTATATTTATATGATTCCTTTTCTTTAATTTCATAATTTACCCCGAAAATTTTGACTACCAAAAATATAAGATGCTCAAATGACTAGAAAGGACCCAAAAGGTGTGAGTAAAGTTCAAAGGGGTCGGGACGCCTGTAGAGGGGAGGAGGGTGCCTAGCATTGGCATCCAGGATGATAAATGTTGAGGTATAAAAAGGTATACTGAGAAAGTAAGGGTGTAAGACCAAAAGTGGCAACAAAAAGCAAAGAAAGGTGGCTAAAGACATGAGTTAATTAGTAATTTTATTACTTAGGAATCATATGAATAGTAGTATGCAACTAGGACTAAATAGATACCCAAAGTGCATGATTTTGTGTCTACAGATGGCCATGAAGATCCTCAAGACCACCTTAGATATTTTCATGTTGATTTCTTGGACTATGCATGTGATGACACCCTCTTGACCAAGTTGTTTCCTAGGAGCTTACAAGATTATGCTTTACGATGGTTCTATGACTTGCCCTTGCATTATATTAAATTATTTACTATTCTTGATGATTTGTTTTTAGCTCATTTTAATATGAATATTAGAACAAAAATATATTATGCTCAAATGACTAAAATTAAACAAGGATCTAATGAACATCTTAGTGATTATGTATTGTGTTACAAGAACAATCTTTCTAAAATGAACAATGTATTAGCTAAATCTGAATTGTAAGATCTATTTATTCAAAGTATTTTGCCTCCTTTACAAGAATGTGTGATTTTTGATTCCTATCATTCCTTTGACCATTTATGTCATACCTTGAAGAATCATGAGACTAAGTTACTTTATTTGGGAAAACTCAAATATGGTTCTAATACTTCCGATCATTCCTCTTCTAAATTTCCAAGCAAGGTTCCCTTTAAACCCAAGTCTAATGATGTTAAGCCTACTGTTAATGTTGTTTCTCAACCTCCTAAGCTTCAACTCCAAGCCCCTCGACGTACATTTACTCAATTTTCTTATCCTCCCCGTATGTTATTTCCCCAACTCATTGAAAGCAATCTGATTTATCTTCCACCTCCTCTTGAGTATGATCCTAATAGGCCCCATGGTAGGAATTTTGATGAGCATGCACATTTTGATTACCATAGATGCAATGGCCATTCTATCAACAAGTGTTTCAAGCTTCACCATTTGATTCAATATCTCATTGACAATAATGATATCCAGTTACCTGAATCCACTACTTCCACTTCTAAATCTACCAATGACAATGAAAAGTTAAAAATATTCAATGAACCATTACCTAAGCATGAAAAATCAGCCCCTGAGTCATCTTCCAATCATACCTACCACACAGTGCCTCCTCCTACTTCTTCAGATCATCCCCTTAGATTCCTTTTCACTACTTATGGTCTCTCATCACTTGCTATCACTTTCATTAATGTTGATTTTCATGCCTCATTATCCTCCCATATATTACATATTGATGCTTTTTTGGGCCCCATGCCGTCAAAAATGTTATGGTACATCCTACATTCAAGCACAATGCATGCTCATTATCTTTCTTATAGTCAATTGGATTCCCTTTATCTTAGATGGCATATAAGTCTCCCATATCTCATGGTCATTCTATTCCACCCATTACTGTTGGGCCTCTTACTCTCTCTATGTTTTTTATTGTTGGATCTACTGTTATGCATTGCGGCATGATCTTAAGACTCCCTTTTCTCTAATCTACCAAATTTGTACCTTCTATTGTTCACTTATGCCTTAAGTTCATCCATGAGCATCATCTTATTACTATTCAAGGAATTCCACTACAAACACCTTTGTCCTTGGATCCTCCAACCATCCCATATTCAATTGCTCCTACTCCTAGTGCATCTTCTCCTATTCATGATGACTCCTTAGCCTTGACACCTCATATGGTATCTAGAGCCCTTTCTCCTCTTGTAGAACCTTTTGCACATCCATCTCAGTTTACTTCACACATGGCTCCTACTCATAGGCCTTGTCGCATTTATAGATCACATAGCCCACCTCATAGGGGAAACTCTTCACATAGGTCATATGCTTCACATGCTCCATCTAGACATATTTCATGCTCTCTTTTTCCACGGCCTTCTTAGTCTAGCTATATTCCGTATAGTTGGCTTCATGTAATTTCACATGACCATTGAGTGCTAGATCATGTTCACATGTGTGATTATTTTACATCGATGATTGTGAGACATTTCCTAGTACTATCCTCGCATATATCATCTTGGCATTCACACTTGGGGGCATCCTAATTCCCCACACCACCCGATGACGCACTCTTATTCTTGGTTCATACTTGATTATTGAGGGCATTCCTACATGAAAATCACTTGACACACACACTTTGGGGAATCCTTCTTTATCCCTTCTATCTATTTTTTCACATATATGTAGTTAAAAATCCAAAAAAATGTTTTCTTAGATCTTGATTGGATGTACTCTTGCTTCCTTATACTACTATATGTTGCACCTTTGCTTATCATGTTACTATGGTTCCTAGTATGCTTTATCATTTTTCATACACACATGCATATTCAAATGGTATCTTGAGGTGAATGCAGGTCACTTATAGGTTGTTACACGATGTATGATGCTTGGCCCTATCCATTACCAGTCCCACTGAGGCTCCGGGGCATCTACCTTTTCCCACTTACTATCAGGTTCTATCATTGCAATATTTCACATTTTTATTCCTATATTCAGATATTACATTGTGGTATACTATTTACCTTTCCTAACATGCTAATGGGTTCTTCATGTGTATCATTTTACTTTCACAATCCTTCCAATCATGGTTGTTTGATTTGCTTGTATCTTGTTTACTATTGTTTGTGGGATAGGCCCTATGTTTTCTTGTTTCCTTGTTTGCACAATCCTTGAGGCTTCAATTTTATTGTGACATATTGAGTGTGGTCCCATAAGTGCAACCAACTTCTAATTGTGTTCTTGTTTTATGTTTTCATATATGCTTTAACTAGTTGCCATTTTCATGTGCATTGCTTATTTCCCACTAACACTTCTATGCTCATATTTTCTAATTATTTTGATTGTACCATGGTAACTACCATGTGTAATCCTATTTCCCCATACATGAATATATATCTCTGATATGCATATCAACTTCATCCTTCCTTGTTTGGGATCCATTCTCTTTTTTTAAACTCATGCACCCCAAATGAGTGGGGAAAACATTGGGTAAACCTTTTCACCCTCCCAACAGTTACAAAATCATAGTCAGTAAGAAAGAAAGAAAATTAATTACAGAATATGGCCAAAAATAGACTTGGCCAAATATCTCACTGGGACAGAACCGCCTGAAAGTAGAGATAGTAGCGGCGGGCACTAGTGTCCCACCTAGACGTTCTTGTCATACAAAAAAATAGTTACATAAAATTTTTCAGCAACTACATAGTCATAGTCTTCTCCAGTTTCAACAGTTACATAGTCATTCTCATTTTACAATTAGTTATTAACATCAAACTAACTACTTATTTAGGAACTAAAGTAGGAGAAAATAAGGAAGTGACACCTAGGCTATATGCAGGACATCGATACGCCTAAAACAATGTGTCACCCAAGGAAAGTTCTAAATTGGGTTTGTGATCATCTATAGTGGAACTTATTTATGGGGAAAAATTAATTGTTTGAGCGAAAGGCTTATGAGGTATCCTAATACACTTTCCTTAAGCAAAGTGGCACAACTTCGCAATATGATTTTTAGTGTCTAGCATGGTTTTACCTTTGGTTTTCTTGATTATTTCAAGGGGTAACAACCGAGCTTGACCTCGATATGGTAGGGTTTCTAGGGTACCCACAATGTTAATTTTTTTATTGCACACTTTGTAAAGAAATGGATAAAAGCTTCTTTCCCTGTAAAAAAGCTTACAAAGATCACACTTAAACAAGATAATGTTACTACTCAAGAAAATGACTTAAGATTTTATTGATGTTTATGATTGTGCTACAAGATAATAAGATAGAAATGTGACTATCACTTATTTATATTAGATACATATATATCTAATATTAGTCATGGATTCAGATCCATAAATCAGATTCTGGTCTATGTACAAATTTTCAGATATGTTAGAAGCTACATAATCAATTATTTCTTCCTCTCTTGTAGTGGTGTCAGAATCTAGAATGGAAATATAATCCTCTCGTAAATAAATCGAGGATTCTTCGGGGTATCAAAAAGGTGAGAAAGTGTAGTGTTGGTGCTAGATATGCTGATGTGGCTATGGTCTTCAACTTCAAGTGCTATGTTGAGGTCTTCTAATAAGTCTAAGAAAGTCTCATAAGTGTACTGCATCTTTGTGTTAGATATGCATGAAGTATTATAGCTTCATTATACGCATCCCAGAATGCTTTGGTGGCCTCACATATGTGATGATTTGTTGCGAATATATCCTCAAGACGGTTGAAGGGCATGTTTTGGATTGAACTCAGAGCACAATATTGTGGAGGAGATCGTATTGTTCCCAGTAGAGTGGATGTCAAATGATAGGAAAAGCACCAATCTTAGTTGTAGGGTAATTCCTACCATATAATGCCATCTGAAAGCAACAAACTGGAAAATAAATTAGCAGATAACAAGAAAAAAAAAACATTTTGATTAAATTATGTAGAAAATATGAAAAAGCAAAAGTAACATAGGAATCACTGGCAATTTAGGTAAATTGTTGGTGATCAAGGCAATCGCTAGCGATTATTGTTAGTTTTAACAATTTATTAAAATAGAGCTAAGAAACTTGATAAAGCTATTGTTTAAGGTAAATTAAGAGCTTTGATGACATATTATGAATAGATAAACAAACATTACCTGCAAACAGTGTTTAAGGTAAGAAAAATGAGTAGATTACCTTGCACAATGGGTGAATTTAGTGGACAGATGGAAGAAGACGACATAATAGTGATAACAAACATTTTATTTGAAGGGTTCACTTTGAATTAGGAGGAAGGTAAAGTTGGTGCCAAATTGATGAAATATGTCTTGATCTCTGTTATGTTGATAATGAACAAAATGTACTTGCAAAAACATTAGAATGCCCCCCAAAAGGGGTCTGAACGCACATGTTTATAGATTGAAAATGATCAGACAAATCATCGGTGATTTCAGAAAATCCTAACTAAATTAGTTAGGAGGGTGATTTTCCTAATCCAAAACTAGATATGGCGTATTTCAAAGTAGTTAAGGTGGGAGGAGGGTAAAGAAGCATAGAAAAATTTGGTTAGGATAAGAGGAGTTAGCCTTTTTTGGAAATATTTAGTTAGTTAGTGTTTTTAGAAGGTTAGTTGGTTAGGAATAAGTTAGTGATTTTTAGGAAGGTGGTTTTAGAGGCGGTTAGGTGGTTAATGAGGTGTCATAGTGAGGTGTCTTAGTTAACATAGTGAGGTGTGTAAGGGTAATTATTTTAATTAATAATTTAAATAATTAATTTAGATGTGAGGGGTGTGTGATTAATTAATTAACTAAAGATGATTTAAGAGGGCGTAATGTCGTAAATGTGGCACTTTCGATCGTGAGTGCGTCTGAGTCGAGGGATGCAAATTTTTGGTGTCTACATTTTCCCCTTTTTTTGTCTGGTGATTTTTGACAATTTGCTAGACAAAAATGATGAAAAATAATTGTGTCAACATGGGTGAGTCTACTATAGTGCAATATAATGATCACCAGTGTGTTGCATTTTGAAAAAGGCTTGCTCTAATTGTGGAGGTGCAAAGAAAAATGTTGGAGAATCAATTGATAGGGTGGCCAAAGGGCTTGATACCTATAGACATATGACCCTAACTAGGTAAATTTGTTGAGCGGGAAAACCAAGTGATGGGGGCCAAAGGGCTCGTCTCCCATAGACGTATGGCAAGTCCCGATGTTGTGACTATGTTGTTGTAACAAAATATCATGAGGGATAAGATATTTTTTAGAGGCATGACACACTTGTGTAAAGGGTAGAATGACATGTTCTTGAGTAATGTAGGCATAGAAGCCTAAAATAAGGGAATCATCAACGATTGCGTAAATCGTCGGTGATTGCCGAAATTGCTAGCGATTGGGTCATGTGGAAAATTAGGGGTATAAATACCCAAATGTATTGTTTATTTATCAATTTTGCACTGCATACAAAAATGAATTTGTCAGAGCAGGAGAAAAACATGTTTTGTGTGTGAAAATCTTCAAATGGCCTCCTTGAGCCGCAAATGGAAGCCCATCGTAGAAGAGGTAGGCCTTAATTTTTTTTTTCATTTTTTTTTTGTAGTTTTTAGGGATTTAGGACCGTATTTAGGGTGTGTGGATACCCTAGGGAAAGTTTATAGGAATCGCCGATGATTCCTTCAATTGCTAACGATTGAGGTAAATCGCTAGTGATTCACCTATAGCCAAAATTGTTTGTGCTTTAAGTGAGAAGATATGGTTTTTGACCAGTATTTTTGACTTTGTGGAATTTTTAGAGTTATATTATATGCATTTGAATGTTAGGCTCATGTGATGAGGGTACTTTGTGATTTCAAGTATTTAGTTTTTGAAATTTTCACTGCGTTACTAATGCTTAATTTCATGTTTGTATTGCAAGTGGATGCTCAGTTGACCATCCGAGACCGTATCCCCTTGATGTTAGATGAGATTAGAGAGGATTTGTCTGATGATGACTGGGACCATTTGGAGGCTATGGGATTTGGTGGGATGAGATTTTACAGGTGGATTCATAGGTGCCATAACTTGATACTTGCATTGCTAGAGAGGTGGAATCCTTCCACCAATACTTTTGGCTGCCTACAGGGGAGATGACCATCACCCTAGAGGATGTTCATCATATTACTTGACCGCAAGTTGGTTGGGGAGCCTTTCATTGTATTTCATATTCGAGAGAGAGGAGATACCATGTAGCAATTATACGGAGATGAGGCCCAAGGTGTGAGATACTCCTCGGGAGATTTTGATTATCATGCCCTATATGAGTCTGAGACAACGGGGTGCCCAAGGTTGACTATGATGATGTTGGTCATTTAATGTTTTACACTGCTAGGTTCAGGAGGTGGGAGATTCCCATGGATGATGACGGGGGTAGTTTCTGAGATGATGGAGCATTGCACAGTCTTTGAGTGGGATACTACCTTGATATCACAAACATACATAGAGTTATGGGCTTGGACGACCCACAAGTGCTATGGGATTGATGTTGGATCTTTACTATAGTTTTGGGCCCATGAGCACATCTCCATTTCTTGCCCATTTGGATTTTCTAGTGTTATTGATGTGAGGCACCTAGGCTTCATGAGATGGAGTGTGAGTCTTGGTAGAGCGAGGAAGGCTAAGGGGCCTACCTATTATAGAGACTTGATATCTAGATTACAGGTTGGTGACGTGATTTGGTGGCCATATGTGGATTTTCATGATTGGATGGATTTTTCTAGATATATATCTTATTTACAACAGACATCTAGGTCCGGGGCCGCAGAGCCGAGAGAATGATTCGATACACTTTAGTTGGTTTATGAGATAGTCCGACTTGATTCAGGATATACCTGAGAATCCAGTTTTGTATAGGCTAGAGGACAGGGATACTGACACCTTGCAGGCTATTTTGGTAGGGCCTACACCCATCGTTGAGCAGCTAGGTGTGATGGGTCTAGATAAGAATTGTCATGTGGTATTGATTGATGACACGGGGTCACCCCAAATTTTGCTACTTGGTGGTCACATTCATCAAGGAGTTTTGAGAGGATGAGGGTAGTGGAGAGGGAATCCGATTAGTTAGACGAGTGTATACTCAAGTAGAGGAGCCAATAGAGGAGGAAGGTGAGGAAGATGAGGAGAGGATTGATCCTGGTATTAATGTTTCCTATTTTTAGTAGGTGTGGTTGAAAAATGATATTTTTAGAAAATTTTCATGATCCTTGTTCTATAAAGCTCCTAATCCACTTAGGCTACTCCCACTGAAGAGGATTTTCTATTTTTAGAAATATACTTTTTCCTACCCGATATTGTTAGAAAGATACACAATTTACCCCTTTTTGGTGTTTCTTATTGTTCTAGAGTTTTCTAAATGTTGAAATTTTGTTACTTTGGGAAACTTGCTATTTTTAGAGTCTAGCTATTTATAACACATGCTATTTTTAGAAACTTTACTTATCGGTGTTAGATTGCAATAGAACCACCATCATTGTGTTCTATTTTACATTGGGATCGCATGCTCCAATTTTCATCATTTTTCATCCACTGAATCTCTTAGAAATAAAAAAGCAAGTCCTATGGTTTGTATTTTCAATTTTATATATAAAAAATCCAAGGAATCATTGTATATGTAGTCGTAATCTTTGCAAAGGAATTTTAGAGAAGAGAAATTTGGCAAAGTTTCCTTGTGATCCGATTTCCGGTTTGAGAGATATGAATAAATCTTGTTTTTGATGGCTATGGATGTTCTAGAAAAATTGGACACTATATCTAGTAAAAAATTATATTTTTCAAGGTATGAAAATATCAAAAATGGAGGGAGGTCTACTTGTGTTAAATAAATGAGTTAAAACTATAATTTAAAACACTTTTATACTTTCTTGCTAACCATAGATGAAACTTGAGTTAAATGGGAGCTCATGTGAAGTTAAATATCAGGTTTTTATGGTGCAATGGGGACACAAGGAATAGTAGGGGCTCCAAAGTTCACCTTAGAGTGGGATGGAGACAAGTGGTAGCACGGGATAAAGTGAGGATGAGATGGAGTGCATGGGAAAACCATTTGCGGAGTTGGGAGATGTCGTGTGGAGGTCTAGGGGATTGAGCATGGGCATGGGTACATTTTATTTTCCCTCTTGTCCCCTTGGACAAAGAGGAAAAAAAAAAAAAAATTCACCCATTGTGAAGGATGTATGCAAGTGGAATCATGGGGGCTAGTGTGAATGAGAGAAGGGGGCTGAAAATTCACCTATGGAGCATGGAGAAGGTCACATGGAATTCCAAGAGGTTGGATTAAGCATTGGGTGCACTTTATCATCCCATATGTCCCATTGGGGAGATGGGGGACATCATGGGCACAAAATTTTTCCCATGGTGTGGGAGTGAGGGCACACTTTTGTGTCCCTCATGTCCCCTTGTCCCAGGGGACAAATGAGACACACGAGACACTTAGGACACCAAGTGCTCCAAAGTGCACCTATGGGAGGAGGATGAGGGTGCAATTTTTATCCCTCATGTTCCACATGTACCCAAAGGGATAATAGGTACAATATTGGGTACAAAGTACACCTTTCCATTATGGAAAGCTTGATTTTACACTAGCTCACAAAAAATAGCCTAAAAACTTACTTCTTTTACCCCAGAGGCTTAGTATGATGTTTTGGGAAAAAATTTATATTATTTTTAATCAAAAACACATTATAAGATCAATGGAATGGGTATTAGACATTGAATATTCTTGAAACTAAATTTGGCTCCTTTTTGTTCGAGTCATGAGAGGGCAAAGGTAACACTATTTGAAATGTTGTAAGAAACCATTAAACCTCATATCAAAATGAATGTTACCAACATGTAGATAATTCTTCAATATTTATAGTGCCTACTTTTTTGGCTCATAAATCCTTATGGGGATCCTTAAATAATCTAGAGAAGTTAAGGTTCACCGTTGAACTGCTCATTCCTTGCACTTGAAAACCTGTTGTATATAAAATTGTCCCCTGAATCATAAAACCTTTCCTAAATATTCATAAAATAATTCCAAACATTCAAGGCTTTCCAATACTACCTCAGGATACTTAATACCTTTTCATAACTCTTCCAGGATTGTACACATGCTCCAAAATGGCCAAAATCAACCTTTCTAGGCTTCTAAGAAAACTAGTCTTTCACTGCACTTCACTTGAATCAACTTAGGAACCTTGTTACACTTATTTGAACACTGAGGCATATTCACCATATGAAATAGGACCATTTATAAGGCCAAAGTGATGATCTCACAGGAGGCAGATTGGCTAGGAGGAAGACTCGGGAGGATTGGAAGGAAGAATTTGCATTGTGGCTAAGTTGTCATGTTTTAAATTTTCACATTTTTGGGCTAGTCAATTTACATGACAACAAATGGATCTTACTCAGGGAAATTGGAACTCAATGAGAAATAGATAGCCTCAATTTTCTCATGGGTACACAGATTAGTGTTTTTCACATTGATTAATAGAGTCCTTGTTATAAGCAATAGACACACCGAACAAAAGACACACACAAAGGGAAGGAAACACACCAAAAAATTGGAAAGGAAAGGCATATAAAACTACAAGGAAATTATTGTAAAAAAATATTGGGGTGACTAACCTCACTACCGTAGAGTTTTAGGTGTTTCCCATTTTGAGACAACTCTAGTGGGGTTCCATCAAGGCAATCTAGGTAGTATGTATTCTCTCCTCACAAATGCTTGATTTTGAATGGTTCGAGCCACGAGAGAATAAAATTTTCCTTTAATTACCCTAGGATCTCTCCTTTTGTCATAGAGTTAGACAAGATATATGACTTGGAAGATTTTATCATGTGTCTTTTCAATGTGTCAACTACTATCAACCTATCTTGATTCAAAATTTCAAGGTAGCGAATCTGCATATCAAGATCATATAAATATTCTCTATTTTCCATTTCCTTCACAAGTTCCAAGGAAGGTAACTCATGAGAAATTGGGATTTAAGCCTCAATATAATACATTAATTAGAAAGGAGAGGTCCCGATGGAATTTTTACAAGTCATATGATTAGCCTATAAGGCATTGTATAGTTTCTTATGCCAATCCCTTTGATTGACATCCACTAACTTGTAAACAATAGTGACAAGATTTTTTTATTTCTATATTCTACTTGGCCATTTCCTTATGGGTAATAATTGGTAGAATGAGACAAATAAATACCATGGTTGTAAAAAATATCATCAGATCACCTAAAGATAATTAGGAAACATTATCCGCCACTATCTTTCTTGGCACTGAATTTGACAATGGTGTTATCTTTCAAAAAGTTATACACAATATCAGAATTTGCATGCTTTGTTGGAATGGCTTCTACCCATTTCGTGAAGTAATCTGTGGTAGTAAGGACATACATGTGGCCCACACTAGAGTGTGGGTTTAATACACCTATGAAATCTAGACCCCACTATTGAAAAGGTTCTTTAATGATCATGGGATTGAGGGGTAGAGATATAAGCCTTGGTCTTCCCACAAACTGTTGGCATGGATCACATTTCTCAACCCATTTGTATGCATCATGGAACAGAGTAGGCCAATAATAGCCACCCCTCAGGATCTTGTGGGTTGTAACCATCGTGGAGAAGTGACCTCCACACACTTGATCATGGTATGCCTTGAAATTTTTCTTTTGTTGTTCTTCTATGCACCTTAAGAATGTGCCATCCAACCCTTTATTGTACAAAACATTCTCTCAGATGACATATTTTACTACTTAGAGGAGAATAATTCTTCTTTTCTTTTAATCAAGGATAGTAGGAAACACCCATAGGTCAAGAAATAAGCTATGTCAGCATACCATGGATTGGTTGTACTTACAAAAAGCATGAGAGGAAGATATTTGATCAAGAATGCATAACAATTGGAACAATCTTCCCATTCTTCTTGGGAAATAAGTTCACACAATCCATTACCCCGCACCAAATTGAAGGGTTTGATCTCAAGATCATATTCTCGTACCTTCAAAACCCAATTTCCTCTTCTTGCACATAGGTATTGCTGCATTATAATGGATTTAACCGCTGAACTTGGGACCATAACAACAACGCAAGAATTTATATGATAGAATCTGATATTTTTCGATGCTCTTATGAACGCATAAACATGATTTTCATGTTGTTAGTAATTAATCTCATGTGCCTTCAAAGGGTCACTCATAAATGCGATGGGTGACTGTAATCTATCTTTATTTTCTTGCATGAGAACAATAGACATAGTATTCTCAAAAGCATAATGGTAGAGCATGAGTTCTTTACCGAAATAAGGGTGTAACAAAAAGTGGTTTTGTAATGACACCATTAATATATTCAAAGGTTTCCTTACCATGTTTTCTCCACTTGAAGGATTATTTATGATTCATCATGTTGACAATATCCTTCACGAGATTAGCGAAAGTATGGGAAAAACTTCCCAAGAAATTGACCTTACCAAAGAAAGAATATACACTGGTTTGTTAGTAGGAAAAAATTGTCTTTGAATAGCCTCCACTCTCTCTGGATCAATCTTGGTACCTTCCTTTCTCACAATGTGACCAAGGATTTTTCCCTCAGTAATCCCAAATATTTACTTCTTTGGGTTTAGGGAAATGTGGTGCCTTCTACAATGGATCCGAACTTTCTCAAGTTGTTGTAGATGTTATTCTCTTTTCTTGGAGTATACCATCAAGTTTTCAAGGTATACCATTACACACTTTCCTTTAGATCCTTTAAATCCAAGTCCATGGCCCTCTAAAATGTGACACCTACGTTGATCAAGTCAAATGGAATATGATGAGAAGAAAAGGTTCCCCATGGTGTGGTGAAGGAAGTATTGAACTAATCTTCTTTAGAAATTTTAATATAGTTGTACCCTAAAAATACATCAAGCATAGACATCATCTCTGAACAATTAACCTCTTGCAAGATATGGTCCATGACTAGAAATGGGTAGTTGTCCTTAAAAGAAGCTTGGTTCATGTTTCAAAAATCCATGCAAATGTGGATTTCACCACTCTTCTTCCTTATTGGTACAATATTGGCTATCCACATTGAGTGGTGGATAGGAAAGATGATGTGGACATTAAGCAACTTCTCAACCTCAACTTTAATAGTCCCAAAAAATTTGGGATTGTATTTCTTTTTCTTTTTCTAGAAGTATTTTGCATCGGGATTCAAGTGTATAGAATGTTTAATGGATTGAGGTTGAAAAGACTTCAAATCATCATATGAATAAGTAATCACATTGGAATACATTTTCAATAGATCTATGAAGTTCCTTCATTCCTAAGGCAATCAACATTTTTAGATGTTCGTCATCCTCATTTGCTCACTTGTCCGATACTTATTTTTTCATACTCGGATGAGGATCTTGGTGATCCTTGGCCTTAACATGGATGAACTTGTCATGTCTGTTAACTAATTCCTCCAGTGACACTAGTCCTTTCAAAATTTTATTTCCTTTCAATTGAATTTTCCCATCCCTATCCATTTGATCAATCAAATTGTTGTCATTGTCATTCTTGGTAAACTCCCATGAAGCGAGTCACTTCCATTGAAATACATGGAATTGAAGTCACCTGTCTTTTTAGGAAGGATAGAATTTGATTATCATCATAAAAAAATTCGAGATCTATGAACTATCTAGAACACTTGGCCAAAAACTATTTCCACCAAGAAATTTTCTCCTTTGAAGTCAAGATGTGGAATCATCAATGATGCAGATATAACCAATGAGTCATCTCTGACATTATAATATCTAGGGACTTATTTAATGTCAAATGAATTAAAGGATTAAATACAGTCCCAAACCCTATTCCTGTAATGGTGGAGATGAGAATTCTTTACTTGAAAAATGTGTCACACTTGTTTCACAATTAGCTCAACATCGCCATGTACAATGAGATTTTTGATCCCCATCTCCTTAGTCACTTTCAATAAAAGCAATATGGATTCATATTAGGAAATTTTATTTGTGTTAGAGAATTGCAACTTACATGCCAAGGGGAAAAATTATCCTTGTGGGGATGAAATAATGATTCCTACTGACTAAACCAGTTTAGAAACAACTTCCGTCAAACACCATACTCCAAACTTCATTAGAAATGTTAGTTATCCTTTCCTCAAGAATAGGTAATTATTCACCTCACTCAAATCTCATGAAGTAATTACCATCACCTCTTTCTTCGTATGTAACTTTCAATAATTCTTCAAATTAATCCTTCCCCAACTCTCTTCTTTTAAAGAGGATGTTAGCCCTGGGGTCATCTAACTTCTGCACTATGTATTTAATTTTGGTCTTAGGAAGGAGTTTCTTCATATCACCCTTGACTGGTATTAATGCAGAGGACCATTCAATTTGAATTTCACCTCCCATCTCTTGACAAAATCTTATACTGAGGATCATTCCATATGTAGCTGACATGTCCGCTACTAGGATTGTTTCCTTCACCCATTTCTCTGGATAATCCATAAGGGCCATCATTGCATCCTTGATCCTCCCAAAAAGTGAAGCCTCCTTAGTATGCATTGAATAATAATGAAAAATTCTTGGGAGAGACTCAAACCGAGGGCTTGAGAAACCTTAGTAGTCATGTTGTTTTCGGAGAGGCAATGGAATTGATGATACAATTATTCAGATGGTATCCATTTATCAACATGGAAACATAAAAGGGTTCAATATTTTTGGTGGATGAACGAGTAGAGGATAAAAGGTTTTGGCTCAGACTCGACTCGAGAGTGGGAATAAGAACTTTGGAAGTGGATGATACTCTTAAATAGGATAAAAATTTGGACTTGGAGCTTCTACCTTTGATGAATTTAACAAGTTTATCGAACTGTTTAGGGTGAGTTTGTAAGTATTCAGACTTAGAGATCTGGACCTTATCCTTTTTATATGGTCGATGATATAAAAATATGAAGAAGGGTTTTTAAGAGCATGGAAACCATTGAATTGACTTGATTTATATAAGGTAATTTTTGATTTATCATCATTCTTATTACCTATAAAAGTAGAAACATAATTTTTGACAGTGTTTGAATTACCTTTCTTGGAGGATGTCTTCTGATGAGGCATAACTTTAGGATTATTATTATCTAATTCTTAAGATGGGAGGAACATATGTCCTCTCTTAGTTATGATCTTTTCATGAAGTAGAGTCATTGGTTGAGGATATTCTCTCTCTTTATCTTTATGCTTAGATGCCTTTTCCTTCTCGAGATTTTTTGATTGAGTGAAAACCACACAAGAGTGTCTATTCATATCAACCAAAAGTCCTCATATTCATCATCCAAAGAGGATGCATACTCACAAAAACCTACCTCTGCAAATATAACCTCTTGTCACACCCCCATATATATATACATATGTATATATGTATATATATATATATATATATATATATATATATATATCGTTGTGTTTGATGGATGAAGACTTAACTAATTATAAAAGTTAATTTCATAAGTATACATATATAATTATATATACAAACACCTAGTAGAGAGAGAGAGAGAGAGAGAGAGAGAGAGAGAGAGAGAGAGAGAGAGAGAGAGAGAGAGAGAGAGAGAGAGAGAGAGAGAGAGAGAGAGAGAGAGAGATATATATATATATATATAATTATTACGTTTGTATGATTTGTAGATGATCACCTTTTGACTTCATTATGGTACAAAGTTATTTTGGTTGGATTCCAACATCATTTTTGAATTATTTACAAATGTTAGCATTATATAAGGTTATAATTTTTGGTTAAAGATGATAGACATTGTCAAGGTTATTTTGCATTCTTGAAGTTGACCACATTGTTTGAAATGGTTTAAAGTTGATTGTTATTGTGGATTGGTCATGGACCATATTGCGTTGCTTACTAACACATGTTTAAATTTTATTAAAATGGTCATAGACCATGGGAGTAATTAAATTATTTATGTTTGAATAATGGTCTTAGACCATATTGCATTGTTATTGTTTAAAACTTGGATATGGTTCGGTTTTAGACCGCGAGGTAGTGATCATTTATTATTGTTTATTGGTTTATATGGTCATTGACCACTTTTAAAAGTAAATGGATAAAATATAAAGTTTAATACTAATGGTCACAAACTATATGGTGAATATCAAATAAATTTAATATTTTTTGGGTTTAATTTGGTCATAGACCAAAGTGCATGCAAGTGATTTGGAAATTTAGAGGGAGGATTTTGGTTTATGAGGTGGCACTATCACTCATTAAGGGCATTAAATAAAATAATAACATTTCCTTGGGAATCGAAGCTTGCATTATGCAAGCCAAAACATGCCTTCTTTCTCCCTATTCGCATTTCTAGAGTTTTGTTGATGTTTTTGTGTCTACTGGAAGTTGCATGAGGTTTTTAAGGAGAATATTATGGAAATGTATTTGGAACACCGCATGTAAATATGAAGCTTTATTTAAATGGTTTTTTTTTTTTATTATTGTTTTGGAAATTTTTGGGAGTCTTGTTGGGCATACGAGTTGCACGTTTCAAAGAGAAATTTGGAAAAGGAAAACAATGCAAACACAAAGTAGGCATGAGTTCTCTCAATTTTATTCTTGTTGTTTTTGAATAAAATATTGGAATGTGTTATGGTTTTCAAACAAGAAAATAAGGAAAATATTAGAGGAAATATGCTTGTTGCATTCATGAACCTCATGAACAATATTTTTCAGGAATATCTAGATAAATTTGTGCTAGTTTTATTAGATGATATTATGATTTATTCTAAGAATATAGAAGAACACAATGAACACTTAAGAATAGTATTAGATGTGATTAGAAAAAGAAAATTATTTGGTAATATTTGTAAGTGTTATTTTTATCGAACGAAGTGCAATACCTTAGGCACATCGTAAAAAAAAGGGATTTCTATTGACCCATTAATAATTAAATCCATTACTGAGTGGCCAACACCTAAAAATGTACATGAAGTAAGAAGCTTCATGGGGTTGGTTGGTTATTACAGAAAATTTGTGAAATATTTCTCAAGAGTGGCTAGAAAAATAAATTCTTTACAAAAAGAACAAGAAATTTGTGTGAAGCGAAAAAGTGTGAAAATGCATTCAGTTTATTAAAGGAAAAAATTAGAAAAAAACCTATTTTTAAGGTTCTGGATCCCAATGGAAGCTTTGTCATGGTAATTGATGCCTCAGGTGAAGGTTTGAGTGGAATAATTATGAAAATGATCATATAATTGCTTATGAGAGTAGAAAGTGAAGATGCATGAGTAGAACTATGCTCCACACGACTTAGAACCTGTTGCCATAGTTCACGCCTTAAAAATTTGGAGGCACTACCTACTTGGAAAACCTTTTGAATTGAAAACAGACCACTCGAGATATAAATATATCTTTACTTAGCCTAATTTGAATGCAAGACAATGTAGGTGGCTGGATTTTTGTCTCAATATGATTTTGACATTAGCTATATTAAAGGAAAAGAGAACTATGTGGTTGATGCGCTAAGTACTAGGAAGCATGTTTCGTCTATTATAACCCTTAGAATTTAAAGATGAAGTAAAGAAACAAATACAAATTGATCCATATTATCAACATGTGAAAACTACGTTAGCAACAAATCCTAATGATATGAGATACAAAGGATTTAAGTTTGATAATGAAGGAGTCTTGAGATATGAAAAAAGTTTATGTACCTTTGGGAAATGACCTTAGAACGAAATTCATGAAGGAATTTCATGATGCTCCATATTCCAGGACATCCTAGAGTGACAAAATTGTTGGATGATGTAAAACAACAATACTTTTGGAAAGGAATGAAGAAAGACATGAAAAATTATGTTGCACATTGTCTTGAGTGTCAACGTGTTAAGGTAGAGCACATGTATCTAAATAAGTCCATTGTATCCTCACAACATTTCACATTACAAATGGAAATTAATTAGCATGGATTTTTGCAAGGACTGCCATTGTCTAAAAAAACATGACATGATTTTAGTAGTGGTTGAAAAATTAACTAAAGTAGCTCACTTCATACCAAGTAATCTAAAGGATGATTCCCTGTACTTGCAAAATGGTTTGTGCATGAAATTTTTAGATTGTACGGAGTTCCAAAATTGATTATTTATGACAGGGATCCTAGAATGACCTCTCAATTTTAGAAAAATTAAACTCAGCTTTGGGAACAAAACTAAACTTTAGTTCAACATACCATCCAGAAACAAATGGTCAAATAGAAAGAGTTAACCAAGTTATGGAGGATATGCTCAAAATGTATTGCATGGATCAACAATATAGATGGGAAGAATATATTCCATTGGTTAAATTTTCCTATAATAACACTTATCATTCTTTGTTGAAAATGTCACCATTTGAAGTGTTGTATGGGAGAAAGTGTAAAACTCCTATCAGTTGGGATAACATAGAGGATAGAGAGGTAGTAGGCCCAATTTTAAAATAGTAATGGAAAAGAAAGTACATATCATTCATGAGCGATTGGAGGAAACAACCGATAGGTAAAAAAGCTACGCTAATCTAAAAAGAGTTAACAAAAAATTTGAGCAAGGTGAAAAAGTATTTTTAGGGTAAGACCCAAAAAGAGTTCTATTACGTTTGGAAAGACATCCAATTTTTCACCTAGATATGTGGGACATTTCAAAATTCTAGAAGTTATAAGTCTAGTGGAATATCGATTAGCATTACCTCCCACATTGTCTAGAATGCATGATGTTTTTCATATTTCATTGCTTAAAAATATGTTTAAGATATAACACATGTCATAAATTGGAACTATTTACAGTTAGTGACTCGGGAATCATCATGGTCGAACGAATTAGAGTGTTAGAAACTCACAGTTTACGACTTAGAAATTACTATATTTCTCAATATAAGGTCCAATGGGACCAATATTATGAAGATAGTGCAACTTGGGAGAATTTAGATGAAATGAGAACCGCATTCCCTTTTATGTTTCAATGATTAAAATAGTTATTTGACTATCTACTATGGATTTATTATACATTACTTGATATTTATGATGACTACAATGGAAATTTTTGCTATATTGTTGATTGTTTGAAAATATTTGCTGATATGAGGCTATTTACAACCAAGTTTTATGAATTATGATTGACTAAAATTATGGAAAATTTCAAGTTTATATAAAAATGTGAGTTATTTTTCTATGACAAAGTGATGTCTAGGTTGTTTTTGATGATATGTTTGATAATGTTAAGTTAAATCATGACGATGATTCTTTAAGGGGGGAAGTATGTCACACCCCAAACTTTATATATATTCATCATCATATTTGATGGATGACGACTTAACTAAGTATAAAAGTTAATTTAATAATTAAACATACATAATTATATATACAAATTTATTCACACACACACACACACACACACATATAGATGTATACGTAAGCATATATATAATTATTACGTTTGTATGATTTGTAGATGATTAGCTTTTGACTACATTATGGTATAAAGTTGTTTTGGTTGGATTCCACCATCGTTGTTTACATTATCTAAGGCTATAATGCTTTGGTTAAATATGAATGACATTGTTAAGGTTATTTTACATTGTTGAAGTTGATCACATTGCTCGAAATGGTTTAAATTTGAATGTTATTGTGAATCGAGTCATGAAGCATATTGTTTTGCTTATAACACATGCTTTAGACCTTCATTTAAATTATAAATGATGTTCATAGACCACTTTGAAATGTAATTGTAATGTTTAAATTTTACTAAAATGGTCATAGACCATGGGATAAATTAGATTGTTTAAATTTGAATAATGGTCTTAGACCATATTGCATTGTTATTGTTTAAAACTTGGATATGGTTCGGTCTTAGACCACGAATTAAGTAATAATTTATTATTGTTTATTGGTTTATATGGTCATCGACCACTTTGCAAAGTAAATGGATAAAGTATAAAGTTTAATAATAACGGTCACAAACCA
The DNA here is from genome assembly GCA_018340775.1 of Taxus wallichiana var. yunnanensis. Taxonomy (NCBI): domain Eukaryota; kingdom Viridiplantae; phylum Streptophyta; class Pinopsida; order Cupressales; family Taxaceae; genus Taxus; species Taxus wallichiana. The sequence continues at coordinate 39,455,894 of CM031242.1, forward strand.
TATGGTGAATAAGAAGGAAATTTAATATTGTTTAGATTTAATTTGTTCATAGACAAAAGTGTATGCAAGTAATTTGGAAAATTGTAGGGAAGATTTTGGGTTTATGAGGTGGCACTATTAGTCATTAAGGGCATTAAATTAAAATAAGAATGGTTTCTTGGGAACTGGAAGCTTGCATCGCAAGCCAAAACATGCCTTCTCTCTCCCTATTCACATTTTTGGAGTTTTGTTGATGGTTTTGAGTCTGCTTTGGAAGTCGCATGAGGTTTTTTTGGGGGAGATTATTATGGAAATCTATTTGGAACAACTGCATGCAAATATGAAGCTTTATTTAAATGGAGAATTTGTGTTTATTATTGTTGTTTTGGAAAATTTTGGGAGTCTTGTTGGGCATACAAGTTGCAGGTTTCAAAGAGAAATTTTGAAAAGGAAAACAAGGAAAATACAAACCAGGCATGGGTTCTCTCACTTTTATTCTTGTTATTTTTGAATAAAATATTGGAATGTGTTATGGTTTTCAAATTGGAAAATATTAAAGGAAATCAATTTGTTTGTTGTTGGGTTTTAAAAATCTAGGCATGAGATTTTAATGGGGTTTAAGAAAGCTGTTCTTCATTTTTATTTAATGTAAATTTGAATGGAAACAAGAAGGAAGTTGGAAAACAATAATTTTTTTGGTTTTTTCTTTCTTTCTTGGAAAATATGCATTTAGATTTTATTTTAATCAACTCAATTCAAGCTTGCTAGTAGTCGACTTGACATTGGGATTTTTACTTGAGTTTTTACTATTGTTAAAAATATGGATATTCTCTTCATTTTCAATATGAAAATTTTAGAGAAAAATTTGGGGAAAAGAAAGGAAATATGTTGTGGGTTTGATGGAAAATAATAGATCTGTAATAGTTGTCAATTTGGAAATATGGGTTTGATTTATAATTAAAATATATGAGGTTCTCTTGCAAATATGAATTGGGTATAAGGCTTTAGCATGTTCTTGTATTGGAAACACATGGTTTTGTATAAAACAAGATCTAATCAATTTGAAAATATTTGAGCATAGTTTAAGTTATAAGTTGGATGAAAGTCATTACTAGCTCACCATTTTTGGTTTAAAATCTTGTTTATTTTTGTGGAAGCTCTCAAGGAGCTGGGAAAATATTATGGTTCATCTTGATTCAATAGAAAGTTTGATAGTATTGTTTTACCTAGTTGTTCAAGTTTTTTTTGATATTATAAATGTAAGATATGATGTGTTTATTGTAGTTCCACCTACGAAAATACATTTCATGGATGAGTGCTACATGGTTGTTAATATTGTAGCAATGATTGAATATTTGTGTGTATATGGTTATTGTGGGTTGTTGTGTGCAATTGTTTTAGTTGTTTGATTATGTTGATATCTCCTCTCTTGGTATGAATATGTTTTCAGTTTTGGACGAGAGTTAATGAGATTTCAGGAACTATTCCTTTTATTTTCTATTAAGGTTGATTGTTAAGGGTACTTAGACCATTCATAGCTTGAATAAGATGATTGTTAGTTGATACATTGGAGAGTAGATGTTAATGGTATGATAAGGTGTTGACATTAAATTATCACCAAACCTTTCTATAGTAATGATTATGTTCTTGTAATCATGATTGTTTGAATTTTTATTTTGATGATGATGGTGGGATAACTATTGAAATTGTATGATTATTTATAAAGAATGATTATGTTTTATCTCCTTTGCAATAATATCAGAAAAGGTTGATAAGATAGTTTGAATCACCTGATTATGAATGTTGAACATTTAAGAAGTCTACCTTGTTGATTTTAATCTTAGAAGATGATCTTAGTGAATTAATTGTTGTTTGATCATGGTATTAATAAATTACATTTGTAATTTGTTCAAAAACTTTATAAATATACTTATTAGTTGGAAACTTGGATTGTTGAGAGATAGCTTCATTATGTAGTATCATTTCATTTGAACAATGAGATATAAACTTAATTAATGAATTATGAATTTTATTAGCAATCAATTAGGATAATCTTAACATTTTTGTTTTTAATTAAATACAACAAGAAAATGAGTTAGATAACTCATGTCAGTTCTTTGAACTGACCCATGTATACATTTTATCTCTCCTACAATGTGTAGGATGAAGTGATTGATTAGAGTTAGTATATGCATGATTTTGTCATGTATTATTTGAGTAAAAATTTGATAAGGATTATTGAATTTAATTGTTAACACAAAAGAATTATCTTCATAGGATGATTGAAGAAAATTTTCCTATTGTACTATCACGATTTGTTGTATGTCATTATTTCTGAAAATAAGGGCTTATCCTTATTAAGTTCAATATAATATCTTGTTGTTTTGTATCATATTTTATTGGATATAAAAGTGTTTTTATTTTGTTTTAACAAAAAAGTGTATATAAAATTTATAGATATTATGATTGCAATTATATCGATTTTATTGATTCACTTTAAATGAACGAATCAATGAATATGGAACATAACACAATAAATAAAACAATACAATAAAAATATCATTATATTATTATTTTAACTTCATAAATACAAGTACACAATTCATATCATATGACAATCAAATGAGATGATATGTACTATGTAAGATTAAATGATGAACCTATGAGATTAAGAACAATACTAACTAGGAAGTGATTGGATCATTTAAATGTGAGACATGGTTAAATTAACCTATATTAAATGACAACATTAAGTTGCGATAATATGATAAGAGGTGTTCGTAAAATATAGTAACTCATTGAGTTACTATAATCCTCTATCAAGAAATGGATAACATGTTACGATACCTTATAACCTATCATAAAGATGAACTTATTTACTTATCCTAAATAGATAACTAAAAGTGTAAATGAAGTGTGGGCATTATGACCCACCATTCCTTTTGATAGATCCTAAGCTGTGCCAACTTAGGATGGATACGAGAAGGATAGTGAATACATAATGATGCAAGTCATTATGTGATCACTATCTTTCCCATAGGGATCCTAAGATGGGATTGATATGATCCTTTTGATTAGAAGGGTGAGTCATGGTTACTACTTCTTCAAAACAGAAATTTAATTCCTTAAACAATGAAATGAGATACATATAATTGTATAGAGATAGTTGTGTGGTGATGGAGACACGTTTCACTAACTAGTGCATGGTCACAAAACTAAGCCTGCATTGCACACTTGAATCTTTGGCCAAAGTAGTGTAATTAGCTGATTACATTGTATGTTCACCATACACCTAACCGGTTGTGTCAGATATGAGATGGATTACAATGTATATATTTTCTTGGTTGAAACTTAAGATTTTTAGATAGTTCTCAACACTGCTAAAGGTTTAACCAAAGGTATATAAGTTATTTACACTCGGTTAGAGTGAATTAAGGGGTATCAAGAAGATATAGTTGACCCTTATAGTTACACATGGTTATCATTTGTTATCAGATTGATTGTCAAAATTTAATTATGTTATATTCAATTATTGCAAGATGAAAACAATTGAAGGCAATAATTGTAAATAAGGGGTTTGTTTTAAAAAATATTTTAATTTAGATGATTAATAACATGGGTATTACACCTCTTCTATCGATAGCTCATCTTCTTCTTCTGAACCTTCTTCTTCTTCACTTTATTCGTTTGACTGGATCCCACATGTGCATTCGTGGGAGGGGCTTCAATAGGAATCCTAGAAGGTGGGGAAAAATTCTCGGTTTGTTTGAGATGTTCTTTCTAGGAATTTCCTTATGCATGGAAGTCTGAGAAAGTTTATTTTGAGAGAAAGAACATCATTAGCCAATTTTTGTAATAATGAGTCCATGGATCTAGAACTTGAACTCTGAGGTTTTTCCTTACTTGGGACCTTCTTGATTTTCCAGACACCAGTAAATCATCTTCTACATAAACTGCAAGTGTTTTTGCCTCATTCGAGGTGACATGTTTGCTTCTTCTTAGCATGAAACCAACTTCGTGAAATTTACATTGGTGAATAACCTTAGTTGGTTATATTTAGTGGTCCCTGACACCTTCCAATATTTTTAGAGTATCATGTTGAATTTGGCTACAAAATCTCTCATAGGTTCATAGGGATCCTTTTTCAATTGAGACCACTAGGTGAGGAGAGCATGGGAATCTTCAACTAGTTTAAATCTAGCTTCAAATTTAGATTTCATACCTACCTAATTTGTGATTGATCTTCTTGGCAAGTGGTAGAACCAATCCATAACAACATCTTGTAGGGATTCTACTAATAGGAGGATGGAAACATCTTACTCCACTCCCAACACCCTGAAATATGTTATGAATGTTGTGATATGATTGTTAGGATGTTGTTTTCCATATCCTCGAGAACTTTGAAAAGTTCTTCCTAGATCCCTTTGGTAGGTCATGCAATGGAGGGTTCAAGGCTAATGAGACCGTGTTCTTTCCCCAAGGCATGGGTGCATCCATTATCTCTTTTTCTTCCTCTGGTTCTTCTTCTTCTTCTTCTTCTTCCACATTTAGAGGAACAAGATTCAATGGTTCAACTATTGGTTTTTCATGAGGGAAATTAGGATCAAACTCAAAAAGGTATTCTTAACCTATTCTCCTTGCTAGTTGAGTGATGGGAAGTCTGAAATCAGCTATCTATCACTCGTGAATGTTGAATTAGTTATGCCACTATCTCAGGTAGCCCTTGTGTATCTTCTTTTTGCAAATTTTTAGATTTATGTGAAGCTCAAAATAGGTTTCTTTTATGCCCTCCTTTGCTTATTTGGATTTTGTCTTGCTCTTTGAAAATCTTGTGCACATTCTTCTTCTGAATCCAAAACTCTTGCGGTTGTGTGATAGTGATTGAAACTTTCTTTGCTATTTCATATGAAATTTCTCAAATCATCTCGTGATATATTATTAAGTATCCTGAAAGAAAACAAGATTAGGCTACAAAACAGGTGCATTTCTAGGAATGGACATTGGGGAGAAAATGTAAACTAGACATCAAAGCTCTTAGGATTTTCAATTTCTGATTTTTTTAATTTTTTAGATATGTGATTTTTAGGATTTTGTGGTTCTAAGAAAGGTGTATAAATAACCAAATATTCCCCATGGTGGGTGCCAAAAAGTGTTAGCAAATGTTGATTGAATGTATGTTGCTAATATTTACTTTGCTACTACATCAAACAATAAAAGTTACAATTCTTGTATTCATTTTCTTATGTTCCTCTAATCTCTCTCTACTTTCCAAATTTGTATACATAATAATATTGTAAAACCAAGAAAGGTGTTTATACCTTTGATAAATGAATCAAAGGATTTCCATGTCTATGATTTGTTAGTATTATCATTGTTATAATTTTTGTGTTCTTATAATTGAATGTGGACCTACTCTAGTTATTGTATGTGAATTTTGTAAGCCTACTCACAACAAGTAACCCTCTCTCATTATTTATCCTACTCCCTTCTACCTCTCTTCATTGCAAATTTCTCCCTTGTACCTGGCATAAGTAAATTTCCAAAGGTTTAGTGTATTATTATTGTGTGATCCTCAACCTATTGGCCATCCCAAAAATTTAGGTAGTTTACAAAATAATGTGAACCTATGCATACACAAGAAGGAGGGGCTTAACCCCATGACCATCGGTGGAAACCAATAATTTGCAACACAAAAATTATTTCCTCATTCTCACGATAATGATTTAGTAAAATTCCTCATTGTATTCCTTCACACTAAGTTCACTCTATTGAATACTTGTAACCTTCTAAAAAAATAAGTAATCTACAAGCAAAAACTATTCCTTGAGCTTTACCTTTATCTTTTCCCATGTATTGATCTTACGCTTTCCACACTACATCCGGTTTGTGTGAATATGCTCCCACAAAATAGATATATGACCTTTCAAATTCATGCATTCAAACTTAAACTTGTGAATATCTTCCATGTCATCATATTCAAAATAACTTTCCATATTTTTTAACCAATCCACAAGCTCGTTAGATTTAAACTACCAGAATAAAAAGGGGTATCCAAATTTGGCTTACTCCCCATCCTACTAATTGTGTAAAGTATTGTATCCTTAGGGTCATCTTGTGCTTCCTCTTTTTCTTTGTTTGCATATACATTCACATTAATAACTTGTGTTGCATGTTGTTTGAGTCCATATTCATCATCACTATTATCCTCTATAACAACACCTCAACATTGTGTGAATTTCAATGGATTCTAAGAGATATTTCATAATTCATATCATTTAAGACAAGTGCTCAACTCTTACACTTTGAATTCAACATCCTACATTTCTCTAACATTCCATTTCAATGCAATTTTTCTTCTATAAATTAATGAGCACAACCTATGCAATTTTATACCCAAAAATTCTCATTGGAAGATGCATATAATGACATTATACACATAATCCACATTGTGGAAAGCTGCAAAATTTTACTTTGTCACTTCCTGCCAAACCTTCTACCTAAAATTCACATGCTCAAAGATGTTTGCAATGATTTTATACCTGCACTTGCAAATTTGGAAAATTGTAAGATCTATCATGCCTCTCCTCAAGGAAAGGAATCATTAGCTGATACTATACGATGCAACAGGGGTGAGGGAATATAATTAAGGAAAACATCCAACCCCAAAACCATAAGAATCTATGCAAAACAAAATTCAACCTAAATAAAACATGTATAAATATAGATTTAAACAAAAACAAAGCTTTGAGATATCTTATTAAGAGAAATAACATCATCGGTGATTATCAATTATTCAACATTTTACTCTTAGGAAGAGTTATTTTACACTATTATTATCATCATAATTTAATGAGAAATTATCTCCTCTCATGTAAAAAATTATCCATTCTTTCTAATCACGGTGAGTCTTAAGCTCGCATCTCACTCCACCATTAAGCATTGATTTCACTTCTAAAACTTGAATCACTATCCTAAGGCAATTGAATCTACTTATATATTCATTCATGCAACCTTATAAGACTCTTAATTCTACAAAATTCAAATGAAATGATCAAGGAAAAAAATAGATTCAAACACAACTAGTCAACCTTTTATGTGACTTATACCTTCAATCATTCATTTTTTGAAGTTATTGGATCAAACAAGATTACACAAAAATTCTTTTCCATTGGACAATTATACAATGGACCATAGATTGTACATAATAAGCTGCACACTCTACAAACATTGTGTAGAGTACTTATGCACTCCACAAAATGTAACAATATACTCCATGACTCTTCAAAAACATATTTATTCACTACGTGACTCAAGAAACAAAAAAAATGTTATTCAGAATACAAACAATGATTGATTCCATGATGTGACTATTTTTGGTTGAAACACGATTGTCTGTAAGCACGAATGATCTTGCATAAAAGAGAAAGGTAAGCCCACTTTAAATGCATTTATTTTGTGGTAAATAAAATCTCGTAGACTTAATGAGATGGATTTTATGGTAGATTGTTTTTTATAAAAATATTATTGAATGTCCCAAGAGGATAGAGGTTGAAAAAATTATATTTTATGGAGTTGCAACAATGTGTTAAAGATTTCTCTAATAAAGAAGAAAATATAAACTAAAATATAAGGTAGAGAATTGGGAACATATTATTTCTAATATGTTGTGCACCCTAGGATGCAAGTAGAGTGGTTAAAGAAGCTTTAAGTCCGAAGGCTTGAATGTGAGGTTTGTAGCATTTCCTTGAGAGGTAACAAGAGAGATGAGGAAAATCAAGTCTATTTGAAAAACAACAAAGAGAGAGGAGGTAGTGAGAGATTTTTTTGTATGGTCTTGTTAAGAGTGGAGAGTAGAAGGTTACCTTGAAAGGTAACAAGAGGGTGATATTTTCATGTGGGAGGCCCCAATTTTGTTTTGCAAACAATAGAGAGAAATAAGGGTGCAACAACATGTATAAGAAGAAATATTGTTTGAAATTTTTTATTTTCATATTTGCAAGGGATGATGGTTGTGGAAAACCAAGAAGAATTGTAGGTTTATATGAAGAAAATAATAGAAGTGAATGAAGCGGATAATGAATTAGAGTTATAGGTTACCATGAAGGAAATGACAAAGTTGAGGGAATTTATAGTTAATGCACATGAGGAAAATATAGTTGAAGACCGTCTATGTGAATTAGATGCATAAAATATAGCAAGAACTATATTTATGGAAATTATAGAGGTTGTTGGGAATTTATATTTTACAACCCATCATATGAATACAAGCTATAAGAATGCAAGTAATGGTGAAGCATTGAATGTGTCTATGGGACATAGTTAAAAGATGTAAGGGGTGTGGGATTTATTAGTTTCCACAATGTGGTTAATCTATGTGTAGGTCTATCAATGAAAAAAATAACAAATGATGAAGAATACGAGATTGAAGGGATGTTTCTAAAATCATTAAAAACATAAAGATAAAGAGATAACATAAGAAGATACATGTCACTCATGTGACACATGAAATGATGAAAATATAGATGGTGGATATGTTTCTACCAAGAAGAATAAATAAATATCATGGTGGTGCATATGTGGGAGTAACTTACATAGTTGTTGAGGAAGAGGTTCTAGCTAGTTGATAGTTACATTTCCTTACTATGGACAAGGAGAGCACATGTTTATTTGCACATGATGTGCTTGTGATGTGTATGCATATGTAGGATGAATGAAAACAAGAAGAGAATTAATTGAACAAAAAATATATCTAAATTATAGGACTAGAATAAATCAGATATATTAGAAACATGTAATATACCAACATACAATGATAAGCAAGTCCAACCCATGAGAGGATAAGAGTGACTTAGCTGATTTCTAGTTATTTGGGCTGAATCTAGGCTGAATTTGGGTTGGGATGATGGTGAAATAGGATCATTCTGAATTGTGTATGCTTCATCTAAAAATTTTGATATGGAAGTTATTATTAATAGTATCACCCAGAAGGGGATATAATCACCTAGAAACCGGTGTCTAAGTTAAATGCTAGTGTCCTAGTAATGGGTACATATTTGGTTCCTTTGGTGTCGATAATGTCATCTTCAATTCACTCTATGTCACATCCACCTTGATGTAGGGTTCTTTCTTATTTTTGCAAAAAAATCCCTAGTTATCTGCACAAGACTCAAGCATGCATTAGAGTAAATAAAATATAAAAATGCTTGAGTTGGACTAAAATCAGTAGTCACCCCAATCTGATTATCACCAAGTGTTGTACTACATTTCATACTCAATTTATTTCTTTTGTGTGTGTGTGTGTGTGTGTGTGTGTTGTGTGTGTGTGTGTGTGTGTGTGTGTGTGTGTGTGTGTGTGTGTGTGTGTGTGTGTGTGTGTGTGATCAAGTCCCTTAAGGTCCTTAAGTTTCTCCTTTTTCCCAAGTAGTAGATAGAGAATAATAGCCCAATGCCCCTTATAATAGTTAGTAGGTTGTGTATATATATGATTCATTTGTTTAAATTTTGACATTAATAACACTAGAAGTTGACCCAAAGTGATCAATACAAGTTTAGAAAAGATAAATAAGTGGTATGTAATTTTAAAATGCAGAAACCAAGTGAAGGGACATAAGCTCCCATAGGGGGACAATAACATCGACCACTATTGTCCTTTACTAGGCTCTTATGTCTTGAAAGCTCCAAAGATAACTCAAAAATGCTCAACCGCGTAACACATTGTCTGATGTCCAAAAGTAATGGGATGATTTCAGAAAAGTAGAGTATGAAAGCATGAAAAGGTAAAACATTTTCAATGTAAAGAATGTAAAGAAAAACACATGTTATCAATGTTAGGTTAATTTATGCATCATATTACCTTAAATTATTTAATAAGGTAATTAGTTGATATATTGTTACATATAACAATATTTGTTTTATTATTACATATGTTATATTGTTACAACAATTATTATTTGTTTGTATTTAATTAATTATTGTTGCTTCCCAGATGTATTTTGGAAGTTGTTGTGATTATGGTTGTACCCTGTGCAACCCATTTATTTGTCTGTGCATGGCTATTCAATTCCTATAAGAATTGTAGCACTTCATTGTAAGTTTGGTTGATTGAGATTAATATTATTTATTAGGCTTCCACCCATGTTTCTCAATTTACATTTGGTACCAGAGTGAGAATCTAGACATGTGAAGCAAACAAGGTGTGGAAAGAGATAACAGAAGAGATATAGGAGATTAGAGAAGCATTTGCAACAATTGAGAGCTTGTTCAACCTCCTGCAACTTCCCAGCCCCATCCCTGCATCCCGACAACCTCTTGTTCATTCCAGGTGTTTGGAACACAATTTTTTTTATTGGTGCACCCAAACACCAGAAAAATTTGTTAGTTTTACATGTGGAAGAAAAATAGTAGGTAGAGTTCCGATGAGTTAATCTGTGGTGATACATTGAGCCCACACTATCCTGTAGATCGAGCTATTGGATAAAGAGGTGGGTTGTTCCATAGCCTTGTAAATGGAATTTTTATGATTGCATTCCAACCGAGCCCATTTTTCAAAGGGTCAAGCAACATTGGTTTGGAGTCCTTTTTGTGTTGAAAGCTGCTCAGTTGAGGACGAGACCGAATCTGCACCATCTAAACAATGGTTGAGGCATCATCCTCCATGAGCTCCACACGTTCTGAACCTACATCACAAACACATTGACCAAGAACCTACACAAATGGTGAACGATGATGGGAGAGTGACCCAAGCCATGAGCTATCCTCCCTCCACACGTCCTTCTAATTGACCTACAACTTGCATCAAGCAAAGTAATATTAGCCCTTGCAAAACCCAAAAAGAAAAAAGCGGTGGACGTTCCTTCAATAAAAGTAATGGTTAACACAGAGGCATCAAAAAAAATAAAAGAGCACAGATCTTATCAATAAAATGGTGAAAGAAAATAAAAACCGAGGGCATCAATTTCAACATTCCCACTTGCTGAAAAGAAAAGCCGAGAGGAGATTAATAAACAATGGCTACAAAGAGAAAAAAGATCCACTTCATGTGGGAAACCTAAAAATCACTCCAACTCGCCACACATGCGGTCCACATGGTCTCAACGCCTCGCATTTTAAAAAAAGGTTAGATCAAATTACTTTTTCTTTAAATACAAGTTACTTCAATTTCAATAACAAGCACTCATAGAGCCTAAGTGGATAGAGGAAAAAAACTTAAAAGTGTGAGGTGCATGGTTTGAATCACACATAAAAACATAACAGGTATTTCAATTTTGAAATTTGGAGGAAAATTTAGCAAAACCACCAAAATTGGAGGAGGATTTAGTGGGAAAACCTTCACTAAACAATTTAGTCATAAATAAACAGACTACTAAATTTTTAGTGAGAAGAACCCTAATTTAGGGTAAATGTTTTTCTCCTAATAGGCCTGTTTTTTCATTTCGGGCATTTTTACAAAAGGAGGCCTATCTAGAAATTGCATCTTTAGCTATACTTTTGTAATTTTTTGGCGCAGTAGATGGGTCATTTTGGGCTTCGGAGGTGACCAGGTCCCGTAAAACAATTTTTTTTGCTTACCATTCAATTTTTTATAAATTTTTAAATGTAATTGCATGCTTCATCATATTGTACTAATTTGCAGGTTACCATAATCAACCACAAATATTGTAACCGCTCGAAACTAATAGAAAATTTGTATTCAAGACAATAAAAATTGGTTCTATAACACTCGTGAGATCATAGATCTCATTTGCACCGTTCGGTATATACAATGCCTATGGGAAGCACTTACGAGTAAATCCGTTGCAACTACTACCGCACTTAATTCCTAATATAGCTGCAACAACGTCGTCTCAGGCATCGACCCTTTAAATCAACGGGAGTAATAAGGTCACACATACACACACTATGAGCCATCCAATCCATCTGTGAATGATTGCATGACATAAATCTAGATTGAGAAATTATCCAAGTATATAGCGAATTTATGTGTGCGTATGAGGATATTTCTTTGAGTCAGTGTCAATAATCACACAGACCCCTCTCAGTATTGTCTTGGTACCACATATTGAATTATTTCACGTACATTAACACCTCTTTCATGTACCACTTGGGTATATAGAAAGGGAGAGCTTCTTCCATGTACCACCGGGTATATCGGAAGGTGCATATATAGAAAGGTTTGGTATATCGGAATGAAGGTATATAGATTGGGAGACCTTATACCTGGAGTGATAAGAGCCAAACCCTATTAGCCTTTTCCGAAAAATGGGCACCAATGCCCCCAATTTTTTTCTTCCGGATTCACAACTACTCAAAGGAAATAACTATGCTGCATGGAAGACAAAAATCAAGACACAACTTGAGTTTGAAGAGATCTAGCCTATTGTGAATGGTACTTTGACCAGATCAACTACTGATACAACACAACAATGACAGTTTGATAAAGCAGATCAGAAGGCCAAACTCATCATCTTGTTTGGAGTGTCGAAGATGTGTAACCCCACATTCAAGATGCCAAAACAACCAAAGAAGCATGGGATAAGTTGAGCACGATATACGAGGCCAAAAACAAGAATGTTATACTAAATTTGCAGAGTCAGTTACACACATTGAAGTTCAAGCAAAATGAGAAAATAAAAGCTTTCTTAAGAAGAGTTGTAGAATTGAGGGCTTCACTTCTAGCCCTAGGATAAGCAGTCAAAGATGATGATCTCATTCCCATTATTTTGAGAGCACTCCCTTCTTCATACCGTATTTTTGTAACAACACTAAACTTGTCAGATATGACAATTAGTTTTGAAAAATTGATTAACCTATTGCAACAAGAAGAAGCAATGCAAAATAAAGATGATGAAGAATATCATGCAATTTCTTCACATCAAAAAAAATAGAAAGGAAAAGGTAAAGGAAACCCGATTCCTATCAAAAGTCCCAAAATAAAAATCAATATCAAGGGGACAAACAACAAAAGAAGCAATGTCCAATTCGTAAAAGAGGACATGACCTAAAAGATTGTTGGTACAATACTTACAAGAAAGGATTGTCACGAAAATCCGGACCTCCCACAACAATATTACAAGGGACATTCTAACAAAAATCAAAGGCGAGAAAAAGGGGAATTGAAAAAAGACCCTTCAAGAAGGAAATATTCTTTGAGCAACAAGAATAGTCAGACAATGAAGACTACTTTTTCACTGCTCGATCAAGTGAACCATCCATGTCATCTAGTGATGTGTGGTATGTTAATTCAGGGAGCCACTAGACACATGACCGGCCATAGAGAATGGTTTACTTCAATGAGGAAGTGTCATTGAAAAATCATGTTTCGTTGGGAGATGATTCTTCATATACAGTTCAAGGGATTGGGAACATTTCTCTACCCCTTGGTTCACGTAACTGTAGACTATCAGATGTCTTATATGTCCCTAGGTTGACAAATAATTTGCTTTCAGTCAGTCAACTCCTTGATCACAACCTAAAAATTGACTTTGATAGTCATTCCGGCAAGAAAACATGTTTGATTCAAGACAAATCAAGAGGCTCGAAAATAGTTACAAAATCCTCCAATGTGGGACACATGTTCCAACTTGATTTTGTTCACAGAGACGATCAAGAACTTATGGCTAAGAACTCCACCTCAACACAATTGTGGCATCAAAGACTTGGTCATGTAAGTTTCAAGTATCTTGAGACACTTCGCCGACGTAATATGGTACATGGGCTACCATGTCTTCAGAAGGATACAAACAAGTGTCCTCACTGTCTAGCAAGGAAAATAACACAGAGAACATCATTCCGAGAAGAGTACATTTTGAGATCATGGATAACTTGACCTAGTTCATACCGATCTTTGCGGTCCGATGCTGACCAAGTCATTATGGGTTCAGTACTTCATGCTTTGTGTTGACGAATATTCAAGGAAAATGTGGATTTTTGTCTTCGCAAGAAAAGTGAAGCTTTTGAAACATTCAAGAGGTTCAAAGTAGCCATTGAGAATGAAATTGGTCATCACATTAGAACTCTCCACTTAGATCAAGGGGGAATTCACCAGTGATGAGTTCAAAGACTACCTACAAACTCACGGGATTTGTCGAAAAATGCCTCCTCCACACACACCACAACAAAATGGTGTTATTGAGAGAAGAAATTGTACTATCATGGAAATAGTGTGATGCATGATTGATGATTCTAGAATTGCAAATACATTCTAGGAAAAAGAAACAAAAACAACAGTGTATTTTTGAACAAAGTGCCCATAGTTGCTCTTGAAGGAGTAACACCACAAGAAGCATGGTCAAAGTGGAAACCATCTATTGCACACCTTAGAGTATTTAGGTGCAAAGCAAGTATGCAAATACCCAAGAAAAATAGAAATAAATTAAACATGAAGTCACATAAATTCGTCTTCATTGGGTACAGTGAAGAGACTCTTGGATACATATTGATGGATCCAAAGACCAGAAAAGTATACACTAGCATAGATGTTGAGTTTTTTGAGAAGAAGAAACCAGAGTCTCCTCTTCGAGACTCACCTGATGTATATTCTTCACCATTTAAAAAAATAAAATTGATGTTCCCACATATGAGGAAAGTGATGATGGGGACTATCTTGTTGATCGAGATAGAATCACGACCCACATGAAGAACAGTTCAATGTATGCCCAAGTGGTGTACTAGCAATTTACGAGATGTAATAATGGATGCTCCACTGGAGACATCCACCCTTGGACCACAAAGTAAAGTAAAGCAAGAGAAGAAGTTAAATTTGATTTGATGAGTAGAGTAATTTAATATGATGAGCCCTCTATAGTCCAAGAATCCATACAATCAAAAGCTTGGAAATATGCAATGGATTCTGAATATCAATTAGTGATGAAAAATAACACTTAGAAGCTTATCAATCTTCCACCAAGGAAGAAAACCATTAGATGTAGATGGATATTCAAAACAAAGTACAAATCAGATGGGACAAAGTGGATAAGTACAAAGCAAGACTTGTAGCAAAAGGGTATGCACAAAAAGAAGGCATTGACTACGAGGAGACATTTTCTCCCATAGCTAAGATCAAAATGATCAAGATGATATTTGCTCTAGCTACACAGTTTGGATGGAAAGTCCATCAGATGGATGTAAAAAGTGCCTCCCTGAATGGAGATTTACAAGAAGTCTACATGACTCAACCTGAGGGATATGTAGTACCTAGTCAAGAAGAAAAGGTATGTAGACTTAGGAAATATCTGTATGGCCTCAAACAGGCACCCGGGCATGGTACATCAAGATTGATGAGCATATCATACAAAATGGATTTGTTAGAAATCCATACAATCCTAATCTTTACCTCAAAAAGCAAGGCGGGGAGATTGTGATTGTCGTTGTCTTTGTCAAAGATCTAGTCATCACTTTGGTAATTCAAAGTGAGGATGATCAATGCAACAAAGAAAGATATTAATCGATCGTTCAACATGACCGATCTTGGGTTGATGCATTATTGTCTTGGATTAGAAGTATGACAGAAAGAGAATCACATCTTTGTTTCTCAGATGAAATATACCAAGAAAATGCTCGAGAAATTTAGGATGATGTATTGCACACCAATTGCTACACCTATGGAGAATAGATTATAGTTATCTCATTCAGATTTATCTCTTGAGGTAAGTGCCACTCTCTATCAACATCTGATCGGGAGTCTCATTTACTGGCCTACACTAGACCGGATATTAGCTTTACGGGAAGATATCTATCCATGTTCATACAGGAACCCAAATTTTGTCACTAGAAAGCAGCAAGATGCATCTTGAGATATCTCAAAGGATCAGTGGATCTTGGTCTAGAATACAAGAAGAATGAAAATTTCTTCTTGAGTGGATATTCAAATTCAGATCATGCTAGTAACATTGATGATAGAAAATCCACTTATGGATTTGTATTATTTATGGGATCTGGACTAGTATCATTGGGAAGCAAAGAAAAAAACAATACTTCATTTCTTGCTCTTCCACAGAAGTTTGAGTATTATTCTCGCAAGAGAAGCTATCTGTGAAGTGATTTGGCTACGTCACATACTCAAAGGACTTGGAATACCATAGGACAAACCAACCACCATGTATGTTGACAATGAAGGTGTTCTCAAACTTGTTTACAATCCAGTGTTTCATGAAAGAACAAAGTACATTGAGGTACATGTTCATTTCATACGCGAGCATGTGTTGAAGCACAACATCCAACTTCAATTTTTTCCAACAACTGGAACAAAATTAGATATTTTCACGAAGTCACTTGCACGTGACAAGTTCGATTTGTTCAGAGAGTTCCTCTCCTCATCCCTTGAGGCAATGCAAAATTAAGGGGGAATGTTAGGTTAATTTATGCATCATATTACCTTAAATTATTTAATTATTTAATAAGGTAATTAGTTGATATATTGTTATATAGTTTTATAACAATATTTGTTTTATTATTGCATAGGTTATATTGTTACAACAATTATTATTTGTTTGTATTTAATTATTGTTGCTTCCCGGATGTATTTTGGAAGTTGTTGTGATTATGGTTGTACTTGTGCAACCCATTTATTTGTCTGCACATGGCTGTTCAATTCCT
This sequence comes from Taxus wallichiana var. yunnanensis, assembly GCA_018340775.1. Taxonomy (NCBI): domain Eukaryota; kingdom Viridiplantae; phylum Streptophyta; class Pinopsida; order Cupressales; family Taxaceae; genus Taxus; species Taxus wallichiana. Next base: position 39,472,466 of record CM031242.1, read on the forward strand.
ATAAGAATTGCAGCACTTCATTGTAATTTTGATTGATTGAGATTAATATTAGTTATCAGGCTTCTGCCCCTATTTATCAATTTAAATTTGGTACTAGAGTGAGAATCTAGACCTGTGAAGTAGAGAAGGTGTGGAAAGAGATAACAAAAGAGATAGAGGAGATTGGAGAAACATTTACAACAATTGAGAGCCTGTGTAGCCTCCTGCAACTTCTCGGCACCATCCCTACATCCCCACAATCTCTTGTTCATTCCAAGTGTTTGGAACACAATTTTTTTGCACCTTTGGTACACCCAACACCGGGAAAAATTTTCTACGGATTTTGCATGTGGAAGAAAAATTATAGGTAGAGTTCCGATGAGTGAATCTCTTGTGATACATTGAGCCTACACTATCCTATGATCGAGTTATTGGCTAAAGAGGTGGGTTGTTTCATAGCCTTGTAAATGGAGTTTATATCATTGCATTCAGTGAGCCCATTTTTCAAAGGGCCGAGAAACATTAAGTTTGGATTCCTTTTTTGTGTTGAAGGCTTCTTAGTTGAGGACGAGACCGAATCTGCACCATCTAAACAACAACCGAGGCATCATCCTCCATGAGTTCCACACAGTCTGCACTGCATCAAAAACACATTGACCAAGAACTTGCACAAATGGTGAATGGAAACGAGAGAGTGAACCAAGCCATAAGCTATCCTCTCTCCACACGTCCCTCCAACTAACCTCTGACTTGTAGCAACCAAAGCAATATTAGTGGCCACAACTCGCAAAAGAAAAAAATGGTGGACGTGCCCTTCAATAAAAACAACGGTCAACATAGAGGGATAAAATAAAATAAAATATCATAGATCTTATAAAAAAATGGTGAAAGAAAATAAAAAACCAAGGGGATCAAGTTCAATGCTCCCACTTGCACAAAGAAAAGCTAGAGGAGATTAGTAAAAAGGAGTTTAATAAACAGTGGCTACAAAGAGATAAAAAAGAGATCTTCTTCATGCGGAAAACCTAAAATTGCTCCAGACTTTACCACGCATGCGAGTCCACATGGTCTCTAACTCTGCCTCACATTTTAAAAAAAAAAGGTTAGCTCAAATTCCTTTTTCTTTAAATACAAGTTGCTTCAATTTCAATACCAAGCGCTCATAGAGCCTAAGTGGATAGAGGAAAAAAACTTGGAAGTGTGAGGTGCATGGTTCGAATCACACATAAAAACACAACATGTATTTAAATTTTGAAATTTGGAGGAAAATTTAGTGAAACTACCAAACTTGGAGGAGGATTTAGTGGGAAAACCTTCACTAAACAGTTTAGTCATAACTAAACAAACTACTAAATTTTTAGTGAGAAAAACCCTAATTTAGGGTAATTTTTTTTTCTCCTAATAGGCCTATTTTTTCATTTTAGGCAATTTTTGCAAAAGGAGGCCTATCCAGAAATTACATTTTCAGCTATATTTTTGTAATTTTTTGGCATAGTGGGTCATTTTGGGCTTCGGAGGCCACTAAGGCCCGTAAAACAATTTTTTTTTTCCTGCCATTCAATTTTTTTTATAGAATGTAATTACATGCTTTATCATATTTTTACTAATTTGCAGGTTGCCATAATCAACCAAAATATTGTAAGCTTTTCGTAAACTAGCGTAAAGTTGTATTCAAGATAGTAAAAATTGGTTCTGTAACACTCATGAGATCCTAGATCTCATTCGCAACATTCGGTATATACGGTGCCTATGGGAAGCACTTACGAGTAAATCCATTGCAACTACTACTACACTTAATGCCTAATATAGCTGCAACAATGTCGTCTAGGCATTGACCCTTTAAATTGACGGGGAGTAATAAGGTCACAATGCACACACTATGAGCCATCCCATCCGTTTGTGAACAATTGCATGACATAAATCCAGACTGAGAAATTATCCAAGTATATAATGAAGTTACGCACGCGTATGAGGATATTTCTTTGAGTCGGTGTCAATAATTACACAGACCCCTCTCAGTACTATCTTGGTACCATGTATTGAATTATTTCAAGTAAGTTAACACCTCTTTCATGTACCACCGGGTATATAGAAAGGGCGAGCTTCTTCCACGTACCACCGAGTATATCGGAAGGGCACATATATAGAAAGGTTTGGTATATCAGACTAACACTATATAGATTGGGAGACCTTATACCTTGAGTGATAAGAGCCAAACCCTGTCAGTGTTTTCTACAAAATGGGCACAAATTCCCCAATTTTTTTCTTCTAGATTCACAACTACTCATAGGAAACAACTATGCTGCATGGAAGACAAAAATTAAGACATAAATTAAGTTTGAAGAGATATGGCTCTTTGTGAATGGTACTCTAACAGATTAAATAATCTTCGGATTTAGGCATCCTTCTGCTATCTAAAGAGTGTGAAGAAAGTGTCCATATTTACTCTCTGTCCATGACACTTCCCAAAAAACCATAGATAAGTGCCACTAAAAATGGTCATCAACCCAATAGTAACTTTCCATAAATGACACTTCATTCTAGATATATCATTTTCCCTACATATACCCTAGGTGTTTCTTTTGATTAGATACCAGTAGGAAAAATGTGAATTGAGAAAGAAAAGTAGTTAGTTCCATTTCCTAAAGTATGAAACATGCTATTGATTTTGTTCCTTCATTCTTTATAGTAAATAGAAATTTGAATGTATCTTTGTTGAATTTTGTAAAATATTGTCATTGAGAAATTGTGCCAACTATCAAATGCATATTTTCCCCGTAACAAAACTTTCCAAGTGGAACACTAACATCCATTATTATTGTCTACTCTAAGCACTCCTCTCCCTCTACTATTTTTGGCCCATGTCTATTTCAAACTATTTTCCAAGTCTCCAGTTCTACCCAATTATGCTTTATACCATTCATTCTCTAGTTTCTAAACTATTGAGAGGGTGAAATAATCACATGATGGTTCCCCCTTCTTTTGGGGTGCAAGATATGGATCAATGCGAGTATGACCCAAACGAGAGGCCCTAAAGCCAATGTGCACATTTGAATAAAGATAACAAGAAGTGTTAGTGACTTCACGTCGGGTTCACCAAATGATTTTAAAAAAGTAAATCTAAATCAAAGGACTGGTCTAAATTAAATATATCAAAAATATGCAATATACCAACATACAATCATAAACAAGTACAACCAACGAGAGGATAAGAGTGACTTAGCTAATTTTTGGATGTTTGGGCTGAATCGGGCTAGATTAATAGTAGAACAAGACCAGTCTGAACTGTATATGCATCATATAGAAAATGGTGATATGGAAGTTATTATAGATAGTACCACACATAAGGGGACAAACTTACCTAGGCATTAGTGTCTAAGTTAGAAGCTAGTGTCTTGGTAATGGGTTTAGATATAGTTATTTCATTATCGATAATATCACCTTCACTTCACTCTATGTCACATCTACATCATTATAGCTCTCTTGTCACACGTGTTCATGTAAAACAAACCCTATCTACCTACACAAAACTCAAGCACACATTAGAATAAATAAAATATGAAAATTCTTGAGTCGATTGATATTGGCGTTTACCCCAATGCAATTATCATTGAGTGCTACACTCCATTTTAGACTCAATGTAGTTTTTTTTTGTGTGTTTGTGTATGTGTGCGATAGAAATCATGTCCCTTGAAAATAGGTTACCCTTGTGTAAGTTCCACCAAGATATCAGGCTATAAATACTTTGCTCCCAAGTTAATGTGTTTCATGAAATTCAAAATTTTACCTTCCTATGCATTGAATGAGGTATCCCATCCTTAAGTTGCTACTTTTTTCCCCAAGTAATATATAGAGAATAATAGCCCAATACCCCTTATAATAGTTAGTAGGTTATATATATATATATATATATATATGAATCATTTGTTTGAATTTCTATAGAAATAACACTAGAAACTGACCCAAAGTGATCAATACAAAGTTTAGAAAAGATAAACAAGTGGTGTGTAATTTTAAAATGTAAGAACCAAGTGAAGGGAAAGAAGCACCCACAGGGGGACAATTACGTCAATTGTTATTTTCCCTTATTAGATGCTTATGTCTTGAAAGATCCAAAGATAAATCATAAGATGATTAGCTGAGTAACACATTGTGTGATGTCCAAAATAATGGGATAATTATAGAAAATTAGATGATGAAAACATAAAAAGGTAAAACAATCTCGATGTAAAATAAAACAAATATTATTTTTTCGTGCCCATTTTTATCCTTGTGCATCCTTGGTACCATCTTTGTAAAGTTTTCCATTTTTTCTTAGTATGCTCTTTACATTACCCATGTTGTTTCCCATTCTTTCTCTACCTTGTGAGATTGTTCATGGTTATGTTTATGTAAAAATTATCATAAATCATCATTTGTCCCATTTTTCCCTATGGTACCTATTTCTTTGTTCGAAGGTGTGAGGGGATATTTGAAGTTCATTTTATAGGTTGAAGAAGTTCCAAGAATGATCTTATAGTTTCATATGAATCCATGTTAAGCTGTTAGGATTATACCAGTTGTACAGATAAACAAGCATGCAATGAATAACAAAGAAAACATAAAACATAAAAGAATGCAATAAAATAGAGACACAGATTTAACGTGGTTCACCCAAAATGGGCTACGTCCACCAGAAACAACCAATCCTTTTATTCAATCCAAAAAAATATCTCTCATAGTACATCCACTAATTCAATGAGCCTCATACATTACGACCCTTTAAAGATATTAGGGTTTTTATCATTTTGGGGAAACATAGAAAACCACCCATTAGATTTGTGACCTAATAAGGAATGGTCCAGATTTCACAATGCATAAATACATATAAAATCTGTCTTATTGGGGCACTGCCCCCAAACCCCCACCGGGGAGGGCCATCCCCCTCAGACCTCGCAAGGGGGCGAAGCCCCACCTTGCAACCCCCGTCACTATCAAGCTCCACAACCAACAATATCCCTTTTGGAGACTAATTGTTGTAACTCCACCGTCACAACTCCCGCTTGGAATTTTCTTCTTGGCTTGTTTCTTCCTCTTTAAGATCAATCTTGAAGACCCACAGAAGTTGAATGTAAATCCAACTTCTCCTTTGTCATTGGCTTATTAAAGATATCAACAGGATTATCATTTATATGAATCTTCACTAACTCAAGTTACAAATCCTCCAACACTTATCGTATGAAGTGATATCTTAGCTGAATGTGTTTGGTTCTTGAATGGAAGGCTGAGTTCTTTGCCATGTGAATTACACTTTGAATATTATTGTGTAACTTACAATCCACTTGCTCCTTACCCAATTCCTCCATGAAGTTGCTCATCCATAACATTTCCTTACTTGCCTCAGTTGCTGCAACATATTCTACCTCTGTAGTAGATAGGGAAACTACCTTCTGCAACTTTGAGATCCAACTCACTACCGCACCACCAATTGTAAACACATATCCAGTAGTGCTCCTCCAAATATCCACATCTCCTGCCATATCTAAATCCAAAATCCTTGGAAAGTATAATCTAACCATCCGAAGCACAAGTGCCCACTATTGGTCCCTCTCAAGTACTTGAGAATCCACTGGACCGCCTTCGATGTGCTTTACCTAGATTATCCATATACTTTCTAACAACTCCCACGCTTGGGAAATGTTTTCTTGGTCAAACCATGGCATACATGAGGCTCCCATTCTTTGAAGAATAAGGAACTGTGCCATATAATCATTTTCCTCTTGTGTTCTTTGGGAATTTATCTTTACTTAATCTAAAATGCCCAACCAATGGTGTACTAAGCGGTTTTACATTCTACATCTCGAAACCTTTCTAACACCTTTTGTACATAGTCCCCGAGATATCACCAATTTCTTATTTTTTCTATCCCTCTTTATTTGCATCTTGAGGATTTTCTTTGTTGCACCCAAATCCTTCATTGCAAATGTTTGTGCAAGATTTTCCTTAATCTTTACAATTTCTGCATATTAGACCTGCTACAAACATATCATCGATATATAACAGAAGAATAATGTATCTCCCACTATCCAACTATTTAAAGTACACACAATGATCTGATTGACATCTAGTAAAACCATGCTCGTGCATAAAACTATCAAACCTTAGATACCATTTCCAAGGAGCTTGCTTGAGCCTGTATAGACTCTTCTTCAACCTACAAACCAATTTCTCCTTACCCTTCACCTCATATCCAAGTGGTTGTTGCATATAAATATCTTCCTCCAAGTCACCATGGAGAAATGATGTCTTGCCATCAAGTTACTCCAAGTGTAAATATTCAACAACAACTAAACTTAATACAGTATGAATGGAAGACATCTTTACAATAGGGGAGAAAATTTCATCAAAATCAATACCTTTCTTTTGTTTATACCCCTTCACTACAAGCCTTTCTTTGTACCTTTTCCATCCACCTTCTTCTTCTTTCACACGGTAGACCCATTTGTTTTGTAGTACTCTCTTCCCGGTGACAATTTGACTAAATCCCATGTTTGGTTCTTCTCCAGGGAGTCCATCTCCTCATTCATGCCATGTTCCCACTCCTTAGTGGATTCCACCTACATTGCCTCATCAAAGCTCTCTGGCTCACCACTATCTGTTAGTAACAAATAATACAAAGCAGGGGAAAATATTTCTGGAGGTCTACTAATATGTTGTGACCTTCTTACCAAAGATGGGGGTGTCACGGGATCATTATTTGCTTTCTGCTCATTTTCTTGAATTTATGACAAGTGGTGTTGATGCCAACACTGGATGTCATGCTCGGCCTATATAAATGTCAACCTCGATACCTGTAGGTGGATATTTTCCACCGAGAGTTCATTTTTAGGAGCTATATCCTCAACCAATTCTTCCTTAGGATTTTTATCATCTTGTACTGATCCTTATACATTCTATTTTCATGCCAAACAACATCATGAATCCTAATTATCTTAGATTCATCTAGATCCCAAAACTGAAATCCATAATCACCATTGGAGCCATAGCCTATGAATGTACAACATTTGGATTTTGAATCCAATTTCTTTTTGTTTTCTTTATTAACATGCATAAATGCCTCTGAACCAAATACTCTTAAAAATGAAAGGTCTACCTCTTTCCCGGTCTAGGAAGGACCACATTTGATTAAGTACATAGTAGTATCTACAGCCTCTTCCCAAAACTGAAGATGTAGCCCCGTGTGCAATCGCATTGACCGTGCATGCTCCATTATTGTTCTATTCATCCTCTCACTAACACCATTTTGTTGTGGAGTCTTGGGAACTATTTTCTCTCTACGAATCCCATTCAAGGATCAATAATAATCAAATTTCTTACTATAATACTCACGCCATTATTAGATCTCAAACATTTCAATTTAAAACCACATTCATTCTCAGAAAGTCCTTTCCATTTCTTAAATGTATCAAAGACATCAGACTTACGCTTAATGCAATATACCCAAACCTTCCTTATGACATCATCAATGAATGTGACATAGTACAAAGAAACACCACGAGATTCAACATGGGCCGGCCCCCACACATCTGTATGAACTAGCTCCAACTTTTGTTCTTTCTTGGTATTCCTTGCCTTGAGAAATCTAACTCTTTTCTGTTTCCTAAAAATGCAATGCTCACAAAAATCTAAGTCCAATTACTTCAAACTTGAAAGCTTACCTTTTTCCTGTAGAATTTTCATGCCCTTCTCACTCATATGTCCCTTTCTATTGTGCCACATGCTGGCATACTCATCTGAATTAGACAATATGGTAGAAGAATTAGATGTACAAGTAGACAAATAAAGAGTTCCTACTTTCTTACCCCGTGCCATGACCAGTGCGCCCTTGGAAATCTTCCAAGCATATGAAGTGAATGTGACTGTGCATCCTTCACCACTCAACTATCCTATAGAGATGAGATTTCTCTTGAGGCTAGGTACATGCCTCACATCTCTCAATAGCCATGTATCTCCATTCGTAATTTTAGGTGTACATTTCCCTTCCCGACAATGTTACATGACTCATCATCATCCAAATAAACCTGTCTAAAATTCCCCTGGACATACTCTTTAAAATAGCCCTTATCAGGGGTTGCATGGAAAGAGGCACCTAAATCTATTACCTAAAATTCTATTCTAGTATCAAGAGAAAGTATAAGAGCATCTGAACAATATTACCTGCCGATTTTCCTCTTTAATACCTTCAGGATGGTTTTCTTTGTTTCCTTTGAACCAACAATCCTTTTTAGCATGTCCTCTCTTTCCACAATTCCAACAAGTAATGCCTCTACTCCTAGATTTGGATCTGCCCATATTCGATTTAGATCTCCCACGAGCCTTACTCTTTGATTTCTCCTTGCTCCTCCCTCTACTCTCCATATTCAATGCATTTCTAGAAGAATAAATTTCCCCTGTATGTTTCTGTGCATTTCCTCATTTAAAATGACACTCGACTACATCTTAAGGTTAAGATAAGTAGATGATGTATTACTAATTGCCATTACTAAGTTGTCCCAACTTTCTGGCAAAGAACATAGGAATAATAATGCTCTAACCTCCTCATCAAATGGGATATTAACTGAATCTAACTGATTTACAATAGTGTGGAAATCATTAAGATGGTTAGATATAGATCCACCTTCTTGCATTTGTAGATTAAACAATCTTTTCATCAAATAAAATTTATTGGATGCACTAGGTGTTTCATATAAATTAGCTAGGGTTTTCATCAACTCTACCGTACTCTTCACCTATGAGATATTTGAAGCTACAGACGATGCCAAACTCAATCAAATTGTATTGAGAGCCTTCCTATCTAGAACCTTCCACTCCTCATTAGACATGATTGAGGTTTTTGCTTCTTCACCTCCCAAAGATATGTATATATATCCTTTTGATACTGAGTAATCTTCCACATGCATTTTCCATAGTTGGTAATTTCGGCCATCAAACTTCTCAACTCTGAACTTATTCTCCTCTGTCATTGTTGCTTCTCCCACTCAAACAGAAATCCCTCTGTGAGTATACTACCAACAAATAAATCTTAAATCTGCTCTAATACCAATTGTTAGGATTATACTAGTTGTACAGATAAACAAACATGCAATGAATAATGCAGAAAACGTAAAACAAAAAAGAATGCAATAAAATAGAGACACAAATTTAACGTGGTTCACCCAAAATGGGCTACGTCCACCAAAAACAACCAATCCTTTTATTTAGTCCAACAAAAATCTCTCTCACAAGAGTCAACCACTAATACAATGAGCCTCATACATTACGACCCTTTAAAGATATTAGGGTTTTTATCATTTCGGGAAACATAGAAAACCACCCGTTAGATCTGTGACCTAATAAGGAACGGTCCAGATTTCACAATGCATAAATACATATAAAATGGGGTGAAGCCCCCCTTGCAACCCTTGTCACTATCAGGCTCCACAACCAACATTAACTTCTCCTCTTGTTCATGATTTAAAGAAATTTCAAGAGGATAACTTGTAAATTGGAGGGTTCTTGAACGATGGTGCATATTTGGAGGTTAAAATAAGAGTTGATTATTACATATTCATATGTTTTTACCACTTTTTCTCATGATTCATCCTCTTCTACAAATTATTATCAGCTCCGTTCATCATTTGTGACCCCGTGGCATCGTGTTTTGACCTTACAACATGAGACTTAAAATTTTCCATGTTTTCTTCAATTTTGGAAAAAAGGTGCATAGTTGCGAGTCATGTGGTGATCTCTAAACATTCATGTTACCATTTCAGTCTAGATTTGAAAATACCCATTTCGAAAAACTTAAGTATTTTTAAAGTGGGGAGTACTTTTACTTTTTGCGTTGTAAGCATATAGATTGCGTGCCCAATACATGCCCTTGTAAAAGGGAATATTTGAGTATCAGGGGAATACGAGTCCTTAAAGAATTTTTTTATAGAAAACACACTTATATTGAGAGGGGTGAATCAATATTATCTAATTTTTATAATTTAAACTTTAACATTCATAATCAACAATAATTACACAAGATATAACAATTGCACAACAAAATATTTATGTGGAAACCCTTCCAAGAGAAAAACCCAGAGAAAAGAATGCTTAGAGCTCTTTGCCCAAATCCAACCACAAAATTAATTATTTTACAAATTTTTGTAGGCACTAACCTACTGGAGACACTAATCCCTAATGTTGAGCACTAACTCAACTATGATTTGTGAGCACCAACCCACTAGAGACACCAATCCCCAAGGTTGAGCACTAACGCAACAAGATTAATGAACACTATCTCACTTTGGAGACACTAATCCCCAAGGCCAAAAACCAAGTCAAGTAAGATTCGTGAGCAAAAATTCACTTTGGTGACACCAATCCCCAATGCTGAGCACCAACTTAGCAATAAAAATATCCACCCATTGTAGTTGTTTCTTCAACTTGATGATGGCGTATAGATAACTCTTCACTTCTCATATGTTGTTTCTTTATACCCGCACTTTACACTACACTTCTCACTTTTTAATATTCTTCAACAACTTGAAATTATAATCTACTTAAGTTTTCTCTTCCTCTTTCTTCTCTAATCTTCTTTAACCACTTTTTTCTTATCATTATCTTCCTCCTATTTTCAAAACAACATCATCACACTTAAGCACACTTATGATTTCACAATTGAATTTCTTATATACCATGTTCATTTCATGAACATATATGACTTTTCATGAGTCGACATCCTTTTAGAATATTCATCATGAGTCAGCTTTAGTATATTTTGAAATTTAAATATTTGAAATTTTCAAAGACTCCCATAGACATCCCTTGTTTTCTCTTGGTCTCGTGGCATTACATGACCATCATGGATAAATCTATACATTCTATACATTTATCTTGTTACACATATATCCTCCTTTGTATCCTATCAATTTCTAACTTATGCGGGTTTTTCTTCATTACATGACATTATTCCAAACAAAGCAACAGACTTCACTATGGTTCTTCATTACGAGGCACTATTATAGCTGCGGTACACCATAGACACCTTTGGAGAATGTTAGAACCTGAAAAAGCACTTAAAACACCCGTGGAACACTATAGAACCCACAAAAACTACAGAACACACAAAATGCTAAAAAGCCCACTGAGAACACTACAAAAACCCACAGGAAGTTATAAAACCATTTTCTTTGGCACACGACATGAATAATTCAAACTAAAACATATTTTTCATAAGAGGAACACATCTGTAAGAATTAATGACAATATTTGTAACATATCGATACTTATCAATATTCCTTTGACATCAATGATAATATTTCCAATAATTCCCCCTTTTTTCATTGATGGAAACCAACCATCTTCACCAACCATCTTGATGTATTTCTCTCCCCTGGATTTAACTCTCATATTTCTCCCCCTTGATGTATGAATTCTCTTGACTTTCAATTATCCCCCTTTGACATCAATGGAAAAGGAAAACAATCTCATCACACTCTCCCCTTGAAAATATGCTTCCATTTAATGACTTGCTGAAAAGGATATTACTCCCAACTTTTGTATGAGATATTCAAATGTTTCTTTTGGAAGAGGTTTTGTAAAAATATCAACAATTTTTTTTTGTGTGCAATGTATTCCAAATTAACCCACTAATCTGAAAATTTATCTCTTAGAAAATGATATTTAAAAGGAATATGACGTGTTTTTGGAATGCATAATTAGATTTTTGATATATTTATTTCACTATTATTGTCACAAAGTATAGAAATTAGAGAATCAAAATCTACCTTGACATCCTTCAGTGTCTATTTCAGCTAGAGATCTTGTGTGAAACATGATACTGTAGCAATATATTCTATCTAAACTATAGATAGATAAACAGAAGCATGTTTCTTGCTCAATCAAGATACTAAACTATTTCCCAAAAAGAAAGCATCTCCACTTGTACTTTTTTGTCATCATATACAACCAACCCAATCTGCATATGTATATGTTGTTAAATAAAAATATTCACCTTTTTGATACCATAATCCATTGTACCTTTTAGATATTTGAGTATTCTTTTGACATCTTGCACATGAGTTTCTTTTGGAGTAGCTTGAAAACGTGCTACCATGCCTATTTCTTGCATTACATCTGGTCTTGATGCAATTACATATAATAAACTTCCAATCATTGATCTATAAAGAGTCTAATTTTCTTCAAGAGATTCATCATCCTTGCTCAACTTACAGCTTATGATCATGGGTGTACTTACTAGATTGCAATCTTCCATTCTAAACTTCTTCAACATTTCCTTAATATAATTGGTTTGTGAAATGAATATACCTTTGTCAGATTGAGAAATTTGTAATCCAAGAAAAATGACAACTCACCAAGCATGGACATTTCAAATTATTTTTGCATTTCCTCAACAAACTCTTTACACATCTTATCCTTACTTCCTCCAAAAATGATGTCATCAACATATAAACAAAAAATCAAGTTGATTCTCACCTTTAGTTTTGATGTATATTATTTTATCAATAATTCCTTTCTTGAACCCTTGTTGTAGATACTTTTTAGTCTTGAGTACTAGGATTTGGGGCTTGTTTCAATCCATAAAGATCTTTCTTCAACTTACATACATAGTCCTCATCATTTGATAATATGAATCCTTCTAGTTTTTCAATGTAAACTTCTTCTTCCAAATTCCCATTCAGAAAATCAGATTTAACATCCATTTGATAGACATTTAAATTTCTTATAAAAGAAAATGCCAAAAACATCCTAATGGCTTCTAAACATACAACAGGAGAAAAAGTTTCTTCAAAATCAATACCTTCACTTGTGATTTTGCATACTAACCTTGTTTTATTCTTACTACTTGCCCATATTCATTCAACTTATTTCTAAATACCCACTTGGTGCCAATCAAATTTTGTCCTTAGGTCTTGGAACAAGCTCCCATGTCTCATTCTTCTCTATCTGATCAAGTTCTTCTTCCATTGATCCAATCTAGTATTTGTCTTCTCTTGCTTCAACAAAGCTTTTAGGCTCAACTTTGGATAGTAAAGATAAATTTGCATGCTCTTCGTATTTTCCAGTCTTCTTTTGGTTTGTACTCCAAGATTTTTGTCACCTATAATCTGATTTTCTGAATGATTCTTTTGGATTGATTTGGATGGTGTTTTTGTTTCCTTTATCTCAACTTATTCCTTTTCATCTTCATCTTTGTTTTCATTTCGTTGTTGGCTTCTTCATAATAATCAATTTCTTATACCCTACTCTTTTTACACTTGATATCATCTACCTTCACATTTACACTTTCAACAATTTTGAATGTTCTTAGATTGTAACATCTATAGGCCTTTCTCATTGAAGAGTAACCAAGAAAAATACCTTCATTAGATCTAGATTCAAACTTACCCAAGTCTTCATCATCTTTCTTGATATAACATTTTCTTCCAAATACTCTAAAATGTTTGATTGTTGTTGGTATTCCCTTCCAAATTTCATAAGGTGTCTTATTATTAATTACTATGATCTAACCTCTATTCAAAATATAGATTGTTGTGTTGACTTCCTCTCTCCAAATTTGTTAGATATTTGGATTCATCTAGCATGGTTCTGCCCATCTCTTGCACTATTCTATTTTTCCTTTCTACAACTCCATTCTGTTATGGAGTTCTTGTAGTTAAATAATGTATTTTTATTCCATGGTGTTCATAATACTCTATGAATTCATTTGAAGTGAATTCTCCTCCTTGGTTAGATCTTAAACACTTGATTTTCAAATCTGTTTCATTCTCAACCAAATCTTTGAATTCCTTAAATCTTTCAAATGCTTTAGAATTTTCTCTTAAAAAAGTAACCCATGTCATTCTAGAATAATCATCAATAAATAACATAAATACCTCTCACCTTGCATTATTTAAGTTCTTGTAGGCCCACAGAGATCATTATGCACAAGTTCCAACAACCTTGTGGTTGAGTATTCATTTGTCTTGAATGAGGATCTTGTCTTCTTTCCAAACTGACATTGTTTACAAGTGGTATTTGTTGGTTTAGTAATCTTTTTGCATGTCTCTAACATCTTGTTTGGAACTAATATTCACTAGATTATCAAATTTCATATGACCCATTCTCCTATGCCACAACCAACTCTCATCAATTTTCCCCATGCAACACTTTTCACCTTTAATCTCACTAAGAATGTAGAGATTATTTGTTGTCTGCATGCATCAGCAACAACCTTCCTAGTACTTTCCTTTTTGATTTCACATCCTCCAACATAAAATGTTATTATGTATCCTCTATCACTCATTTGACTTACACTCAAAATATTATGCTTTAGTCCTTCAACATATAAGACATTTTTCAGTTTTTGATTTACCATTATTTAAGCTAATGGTGCCTTTTCTTGAAATTCTTGCAGTAGCATTGTCTCCAAATTTAACAGTACCTCCATTTACCTATTTTTAAAGTAAGAAAATTAACTTTTGTCTCTAATCATATGGATTGAGATACCACTATCAATGTACCACTTATTTTCTTCATTATGTGCATGAAATGTTGTCGAGAAATCATGGATTTTTCTTTGTTTATTTCTTTCTCATGTTTCACCTTCTAAACATTTTTGACTTAACCTTCTAATTGTCTATGGATTCCTCATTCTTAGACTTATTAGTAGATTCCACAAACCAACTTATAAAAAATTAATATTTTATGCCCAAATTTGTGGCACTTATAACATTCAATGTTAAAATTCATTAGAGGTGCAAATGAGTTGTAATTTCTATTTGAGGACACATATGAATTTGTATTTGTCTTCCTATCAAAAATTCTTACATGAGATGTAGTCTGTTGCCCTATGACCAAACTAATTACATGAAAAAAATATCCATAAAAGGAATTTTGAAACCTGATATTGTAATGCCACCTTGGAGGAAATGATATTCTTGTTGAATCCTTGTTTCCATTTGGAGGAGTACTATGTGAAACATGAATTTATTTACTTAAACAAATTTCATTTGAAGTTCTTGTGTGTTGAGGGTCATGCACTTCTTCCTTCTTATGGTTCTCATCTCTAATATAAATTTTAAGTGCATCTACATAGCTTCTTGATGTCTCAGAAATTGTCATCTTTAGAGAATCTTTGGGATCTTCTTTTGCAGAATTCTCATTATACCCAAGACCTTCTTTGATAAATGATGATATCTGATTATTGATGATGTTTTCTAAAACTTCATAGCTCTTTTCAAACTTGAGACATCTGTTCAACTTGGTAGTTGATTTCTCAAGTTCCTTTCTTAAGAAACAAATTCACATTCAAGCTTCTCACAATCTTCTTATTTCTGTTTCAACTATGTTCTTCACATCCTCATCCATCTTCTTCATCTCTTCTAGTTGAATCTTTAGATCAATGATTATTTTATTAGACTCTTCAAGATCATGTGTCAACTTTGATTTTAAGACACCATACTCATCTTCTAGTTTTTGAAATTATTGTTTTCATTTTTTATTTTTCTTTCTTAGGCTCTTGAGTTATTCTAGGGCATAAATGAGTTCACCTTCAAGATCCACTTCAACTTCAAATTTAGTATCTTCATCATATTTTGAATCCATCTCTTCTTTTTTTCTTTAACCTCTAAGGCCATGAGTAGTGATTCATCTTTATCACTAGCAGAGATGCTTTCATCACTTTCTTAGATGAGTTACTTTCCTCCTTGGTGTAGAGATTTTTCTTGTGCTTGTAGAGATTCTTCTTACTTTCAGATCTTATTTGCTTATGATTCTTCTTGGATTGATAATACATGTTTCTTTCCTTTAAGTTTTTTTTTTTCTTTATCATCCTTATTTTTATATGGGAATTTTTACAAATGTTGTATTTCACCAAAATCAAAGCATTTAAATGGTAGATTACCTTTATATTTTCCAGATACTTTCTTTATCCTTATGAAAAAGTTAGATTCTTCTTCATTTGATTTAGGTTTCTTTCCTTTCATCTTATTTGATGCTTTAAATGTAGCTTCTCACTTTGATGATTTATCACTTTCAGTTCTAATTTCTTATCTTTGTGAAAATCCCATGCGGTTCATCTATTGTTAATATAGTTAAACATTTCATCTCTTCAATAGTAGTAAGTTTGGCATCAAATCGCAAAGGAAGACATCTTAACACTTTTTACACAATAATTTCATCCTTAATTTCTTCACTAAGTCCTCTAATAAAATTAACAATATCATCCATGCAAAGAAGGTAAACAATAATGTTTTCTTAATCCTTCATCTTCAAACACTCAAATTGACCTCTATGTGTATTTAGAGTTTAACTTTCTTTACTTTATCATCTCCTTCATAGATATTCTTGATCTTATCCCAAATTTCCTTTGTTGAACTAAAATGCATTACTTTATAAAATTATGCCTCACACAATGCACTCATTATAGAATTCATATCTTTTTCATTTCTTTCACTTTCCTTCTTTACAACTTGATCTGTTGGAGGGGTGTTGGAGTTGTATAACCATTAACAATAGATTTCCATATATCAAACCCTAGATCCATTAGGTAGGTGTGCATCCTTATAATCCAAAAGGCATAATTAGTTCCATCAAATAATGAAGCCTTGTTTGAGGAAAAACCTTCTTAACTTTCCATGTGTGTTTATGATATCTACCTTCCATTGGTTAGAATGTTCCAAAGGAAGACACTTTGATACCAATTGTAGTAAACAAACTTATCTTGAGAGATGTGGGTGAATTGGTATTATCTAATTTTTATAATTTAAATGTTAACATTCATAATAAATAATAATTACACAAGATATAACGTGGAAATCCTTTCGGGAGAAAAAATAGAGAGAAACAATTTCTTGGAGCTACTGTCCAAATCTTTGCAATGTTGTAGGAACTAACCTACTAGAGACACAAATCCCCAATGCCAAACATCAATTCCGCTATGATTTTTGAGCACCAACCCACTAGAGACACAAATCCCCAAGGACAAGCACTAACTTAGCACAAACTCACTAGAGACACCAATCGCAAGGTTAATCACAAACTCATCAAGATTCGTGAGCACCAATTCACCGAGATGCCAATCCCCAATGTTGAGAACCAAATCATCAACCAAAAAGATACACCCAATGTAGTTTCTTCTTCAAACCTGATGATGACGTATATGAAACTCTTCACTTCTCATATGTTGTTTACGTATACCCGTGCTTTACACTACACTTCTCACTCTTCAATCTTCTTCAAACCTTGACTTTCTAGTTTTATTGATTTTTCTATTCCTCTTTCTTATACAATCCTCTTGATATATCTTCATTAACTACTCCTCTCTTATCGTTATCTTCCTTCTTTATTCAAAATAGCATCATCAAACTTGAACACACTTATGAATTCACTTATAAACCATGTTCATTTCATGAAAAAATATGTCTTTTCACAAGTCGACATCCTTTTAGAATATTTATCATGAGTCAAATTTAACATATTTTAAAATTTGAATATCTAATTTTTTCAAAGAATCTCACAGACATCCCCTATTTTATCTTGATCCCACAACATTACATGACCATTGCGGAAAAATATGTAAATTCTAGACAGTTCTCTTGTTGTGTGGCTATCATCCTTTATATCATATCACTTGCTAAATTCTATGGATTTTTCTTCACGCGTGACATAGTTTCAAATAAACCAACATAATTTAGTTTGGTTCTTCATTACGCGATGTACTATTACAGCTAACGATACACCATAAACCCCCACAAAGCACTTCATAACCCGCGAAGCACTACAAACACCATGAAACGCTACAGAACCCACTAAACACTACATAAAAGCGTAAAACACCACAAAAACATGCAAAACATTACAAAACCATTTTATTTGGCACATGACATACATAATTCAAACTAAAACATATTTTTGATAAGAGGAACATATATGTAAGCATCAATGGCAATATTTCTAACATAAGAGATAATTATTAGTATTCATTTGACATCAATGCTAATATTTTGAATAATTTTTCACTTTTCACAAAAGATTGCAAATTTAAAATCCAAGTCCGAGCCTCACAAAAGGAATATTCATGGAATATCACCTTACCCACTCACTTATATGGAAATTTCAAAGTTACTAAAAAATTTCAAGTTGCAATTCCATCCCCAAGACACGAAAGAGAATATTCCTCTAATCTATAAGCTATAAATAAAATATGCAGCTTCACATTGTTGCAATTGGCATTTTTACAATTTTTACATTTATGCAAACTCCAATTTGGTCCCCAAATTTTGAGGGGGACACATGGCATGCTTCCAGAACTATAATGAAGAAATTTAGATTTGCGAGTTTTGCACTTCATAGTTTAACACTCACCGTAAAATTGTGAAATGTGATTTCACCCCCACAACCTATAAAGAGGACACATGTCATAATTTGAAAATAATAGGTGAAGAAAGCAGATCCAAAATTTTATAGTTTGTAGCTTTCCATTAGCTATAATATTGTAAACTAGATTATCACTCCCACAATCGGATGAGTTAGACACGTGTTAGTGTCGAGGCCTCTTGGAAAGGAAAACAACTTTACATCTTGCAAATTATTGTAAAACTAAAAAATTACCTAAGCAGCCTAGACACCTGAAGAGGTGACTAAGAAAAAGGAAAGGCATGAAAAGATTCCACGTAGGATGTATGTAAGGTGTGGAAAAATGAGATAATGCCAAGTCATCTAAGTGAAATTGTATGTATCCCATCTGCCCACATGTCAGGCCGAAATTCAAAGTTAAAAGTGAATAATCAACAACTGCAAACAAAGAAACCATGGAGGAGATGCAACTATAACTGAAATCATTCGAGGAGCAATATAGGGATACAATTTGTGAAAATAATCACTTTTCCTCTAGTTTTAAACTTTAAAGCCCTAAATGGGAAAGATACTAGATTTTTGCATTTAAATTGTGTGAATAGTGGTTTTAGATCTCTAAAGATGATTTGGTTATTAATTTTTAGTGTGAATGAGAGTTACTGAGGAATTTACATGAGGCACACATGGAATAATGACAATTGCAAAAAAAAAAAAAAAGAGTTTGATGACAAGGAAAAGAACATTCTCCATGCCTTTGAGTTTCATAATGAAGTATAACCATCCCAACTCAACAAATCAAAATGGAATATTTTTTAGTTGGGAGATATCTCTCATCGGATTGTAAGTTAGGGACCAAATTCCATATGTATCTAGTTTTCAATACTCTAAGGGGTATCTCGGTATATTACCTTTTGGGAATTTTTTGTATGAAAGTGAAGGAATATCTTCACTTTAAGGTTTCTATTTTTGGGGTTTTATCTAGGGTGATTGCACATTATACATTCACTCGTAGGCATTGAGATAATTTTCATGTCTTGCATGTGAAATTCAATAATCTAAACCAATTCGTTATGTCTAAGTTTGGTATTGTTAAATGCATGCAAAGATAGAGTCAAGGAACATGCATTTTTTTTGTAATTTTATATCTTTTAGATCAATGAAACATAAAGAAGAACATTTCAGAGCCTTGAGTCGATCTGGTTATTGAATGAATTTTGTTTTGTAGTATTACTTAGTAATATTTTTTCGAGTTGTAAAATTCCTTTCATGCAAAGGAAATCGGGAGTGAATATTTTTGCCTTCAAGAGTATATTGATTTTATGGATTGGGAGTGATAGATACATGAATTTTTAATTACAAGTGTTTGTGTTAAATTTTTAGAGATTACATGGTAGGTGTTTGCATAAATTGGTTATCCATGAATGCAAATGACCCTTGAAAGTTCATGTTATTTTGATTTCTAGGTCTTGTGCATTATAGGGATATCAGGATGATATGGTGAACATTGTTTTTTCTCACTATTAGATCCACACCCCCTTTTATTCATCTAATTTCTATAGTACCATCATGTTATACCCTTGCAAGCCACATCTCCTTTGCATATTTTGAGTGATCTCGACTTTGATTTTAAAGCTAGGTATTATAAATGTCATTTTGTCCCAAGTTGTTAATATTATCCTTTGAGTGATGTTCGCAATCACCTCCTATCTATATTTAATGTATTGTGTCTAAGAAACCAATTTATTGTAGTACTTCATGACTATTATTTTGAATGAGTGCTACATTTTGTGGTTGTATTTGGTCTTAGATTGAAATTCCAATCAATTTGAGGGTTTAAAACTTGATATCTCCCTCTCCCTTTCAAGTCACCCCTTATGTTCTCTCACCTTGGCCTAGGTAGATCCATAAAGTAGCAAGTGAACAACTAAATCCTCAATAAAGTGCCTCCATGCCATCTCTACAAGGCTTGATAATAAGGAGAAGATAGATCCATCCTCGGCTCCAAATGAAAAAATAATAGGTCTATCTTTCTCCCCTATTCCCTCTTCATGAAAATTTGCATTCTAGATTTGTTTTGGGGTGTTATTTTGGGAAAAAAATCCCTTGTGGCTCCATTGATGGGGACATTGATTCATCTAATTGAGGTTCATAGAATATTTATCTAATTCGATCAATTTTTAGACCGATTCCTCAAGTTTCATTAGTTAGTGGTTTTATAATAAGCTCTATGTTCCCATCAACATTGACCAACACTCTTATGGCATCATTGCAAAGGATATTTGAATATAATATTTCCATATTAGCATGTTAACGCAATTTTGACACCGATAGGGTTTAAGAGAGGCTTATGTGCTCAATTCTTTCCTAGTTTTACGTATACACGTTCCTTATTTGATTCACATAAGTTTATGAACTTTTTATCAATTCATGTGATGTTGAAACATGGTTTAATATATTTTCATGATTTACCTTATCTAGAGAATAATGTTTAGTGGTGACTCCATTTTGAGTTCGGGTATGACCAATGCTTTATACTATTTGTTATTTTTTGTCCGTAACTCTTCATTTGCAAAATTGGAAGGATTGAGGTCCTCTTTTAGATAAAATTCTGCTATGAAAATTCTTCTGAATTGCATGTGTTACAAAGATGAAGGAAGAAACTTTGGAAATGATTGAGAGGTCAAGGATCAAATGGTAAGGATATTCAATCTACTAATATTGGCGATTCTCCTTTGATTGAATATTATTCTAGTTCTTCTAGTAATCCTGAGCAAGATAGCCCTGTTTACTAGCTACATTCCTTGTTTTAATAATGTTTTGTGCCTAAATCTACTAAAAATTTCCTAAGCCCAACCATTGACTTATAGTTGAGAATAGAACCTCTAGTTTTGAGGGTGATCCTTTTAGAAATTTCCACAATATTAACTCTATTATTTTGTCTCATACACCACTTGTTCAAAACTAAAATGATTTTCCTTTTGAAAATACGGTGTGAAAATATTTATCATCCTCTTCCATGTCCTCATTTGATAGTCCAAATTTTAGACCTATCATCTTTGGGGATATGTTTGGATACCCTAATGAGGTACCTAATGAAGTAAGAAATAGATTATCCAACTTTCAAAGTAATAATGTTATATTTGGAGAGAAACATCTCAACTCCTTTATGAATATCATTCGTGTTTATGAGATTGAGTATGAGGATGTTTATTTGAAGTTATTTATGCATACTCTTGAAGAAGATGCTAGAGAATGGTTCAATTCATTTCCTTATGGGAGTATTGACTCTTGGGAGGAGATGATGAATGCATTTAGGATTCAATATGGTGATAGAACGAGATCCTAGGTTTCTTTTGGATGAATTTGAGAATATCAAGAAGAATCCTAATGAGTGTGTGCAAGACTTCAATACCAGGTTCAATAAGACATTGATGATACTTCTAGCCACTCTTAGGCCAAGTAATGAGTCTTTTTAATCAAATATTGTGATGCTTTTGATAAGAAGGAAACTTATTACCTAAGAGATAAGGCCCCTGCCAATCTTAGGTAGGATTTTTCTATGGCCATATAAATTGAGAATAATATTAAGGCTTCTATTAAACCTCCTAAAAGAGAAGGGGTCAAGTTGGTGAACCCTAAAAAGAAATAAAACTATAAGCCATCCACTTTAGAGGAGATAGTGAAGAATATAGTCGATTTGTTAAAGAGATATATTATAAGTTAGCTAGAACATAAAAGGGGATTTTCATGGGTTCTCATAATCAGAATCAAAATAGACCATCACCTCATGGTAGAGGGGATGATAGAGGAAAGAGACCCATGGGTAGGGATGATAGGAAAAAAACATTTAGAGATACTAAAGGGGTCCCTAATACTATAGGTACTCGGTGTTAGCGATTGAGGAGGTTCCATCATTGAGTGGTATGAAAAATGCCTTTTACCCCATCCTCCTTGTGATCAAGGGGATTTGAAAAAATATCTATAAGAATTTGGATCTAATCAGGATTTTGATGATGCATTGATGTTTTAAGAGCTCATAGAACTTGAATGTGGAGTTTCTTCCACATATATGTTGTATGCCAAGACTATGGATGACTTTTGGAAAATTCTGAACAAGGTATGTTATTATCATATTAAGGTTGATTATGAGGTTAATATGAATCAATATTTTGAGATACACAATCATGAATTTGATTATTTGAGAAATTTAATGATTAGTAAGTATGATGGGGGGGTCCCTTTAGTGGAGGATAACTAGTTATTGATCAATGTACTAGTGGCTCAAGAAAAGGAATATAACTTAAGAAATAAGCAACAAGCTATCCTGCATAAGGGGAGTGCCCTTCTACTGATCCAAAAGATGGGGATAAAAGTAAAGAAATACTTATAGGGGTTGAGGGTAAATGTACCTGATAAGGATGTATCTTCATCTCAATCTGTTAAATAAAATATCCCTACTTATGTTTCTAAAAATAATATGCCTTTGTTGACCAATATCCCAAAGGGCACCCCTAGGAAAATTTTTCCATGTAAAGTCCCTCTTGAGAAGTCAGGCCCTATTATGCATGTATATATCTATGTTTTAAATAAATGTTCACCATATGAAGATGTGAACAGATGTCCCCTAAAAACCACCATGCCCAAGTACACTACTTGTGATATGGCCCAAGTTTTAAGAAAGATTAAGATAATTGTTCCTTTAGTAGAGTTTCTTAGGATCCTTGAGCATAGGAATATGGCATTTGAATATTTGGGATTCAATGAGGATACTATTACAAACAAAGAAACCCCTCCCCTTGTTTTTGAAAATGAGGTTGAATAATCCCAAATTTTTTTAGCCTGCCCCTAAAGTTAAATTAGGCACAACCATGGTTGAGAGGAAATTCGATGTTGATCCTTTTTATACAAAATTGATAGTTAATGGTTGGATCTTGCATAATTATATGTTTTATTTTGGTGCATCTTGCAATATCATGGCATTGGTGGTCATGAATGAACTTGGTATAAAGAAAACAATTGTATATGGAAAATATTATGCCATGGATTGAAGAAAAGTTATTATTTTTGGTTATGTAAGGGGATTAGCTATACAATTGGTGGCTCACCCTAGAAAGTACTTGACAATGAATTTTTTTGTTGTACATTACCCTACAAAATGGGGAATGTTATTATCAAGAAAGTGTGAATCAAGTGTGGGAGGTAGTGTGCAGATGAACTTGTCATATGACACCATTTCTTTAGAGGAAATTTGGTTAAGCTACATAGAGAAGACAAGTTAATTCATTTGATAAAAGACCCAATGAATGCATCATATGAGGTTTTGTACATAGATGTGGGTTTGGGAAAATTTTTGGTAATGCAGATTTTGAAGATCAGTGCCTAGACCTTGGGGCTCAGTTTGAAGACCCCAATGCTCCTTGGACCATGTATTTTGATGGAGCATGTTCTAGTTTTGGAAATGGAGTAGGGATGGTATTGTTTTCTCTAAACCAAGGATCCTTTAACTTCTCATTTAAATTGTGCTTTGAGTGCACAAATAATATTACATAGTATGAGGAAATCATAATTGGTCCGAGGATTACTTGCAGACATGGAATAAAGAAGCTGGATTGTAAAAATATATTCTGAATTGGTTGTGAAACAAATCAGAAAATAAAATGCAACCGAAATCTAGAGATTGAAACAATACAAAATACATCTTGGGATTTAATTGAATTTTTAATTCTTCCATTGTTGTATATCATGAGAGGTGTCAAAATATAGCTCTTTGAAAAATTAGCGGTCATGGAATCTTAGTGTGATAATGAAATTAGGTTCCCATATTGCAAGTTTGAAGCAGAAAATTTGGTGAGACCCTCTCTGTACCCAACAATATTGAGCATTAACAAGTTTTTGATGGCGACAATCACATCTTGAAGTTCTTAAGTGGTGAGGTCGAGTTCTCTAATCAGTTGAATGATTTAGAGCCCATGGTGGAAACTTGTGAAGGAAAAGAAACTTTGTTTGAGAAAGAAATCATTCATTAAAAATAAACACAATTCCTAGAGGGTTGGTCATATTTGAAGCTTCTTTTAATAGTGATGATAGAGTAACGAATAAATATCCCTTTGGGTTAAGAGATGTGATCGCATGTAATTTCGATACCGATAAATTGATGTAGGAGCATCAACTCCATATTTGTAAATAATTCAAGATGTCATCAAATTTTGGTTTGCATTTATGTTCATAGGTCCTAGTGGTTGCTAAGAGTCAATTAGATGTGATAGTTTGGTTCTAGGCTCTTCAAAATTCAAAAGAGGCATTTTCCCTCCTAAATGTAAATTTGAAATTTTGGAGCCATTTTGGCTTGGTCATGTTGTTGTAAGAATTATTGGGGCTCATAAGCTTTGTAATGGGTGAGATGAGGCAATTAGGGGTGTTTCTAAGTCCTCCCTTTAACTAGAGAGCATGTCAAGTTAGTTTTTTCTTATAAGCTTAAGCTATCATACCTAAAGACCTCAAAATTGTAACACTTTTACATATAACCAAGGGGATAGGAGCTTGTATTTGGTTATAAGTTGAGTGGAGGAGTATAAAATACAAAATTGTAACTACTATACCTCATTTTTATCTGGATAATGAATCAAATGTATGAGTTGAAGGGATATTGAAGTATGGAAAAATCAATTTTTGATAGTTTCTAGGAATGAATGTGGTGTAACTCAGTTTATGCATATTTTCTTACATGTTTATTGTGATTTACATTGTGTAGGTAAATGGTTCTTGATCTAATGATGAGGGCAAGATGATTCAAACTTGATAATGAGCTTGTGAGTAATAATACACTACATTTGTTGATAGCTCTCGTAATCTTCCAACTCTGGGACGAGCTTTTGAGAATTTATGCATGATTTGGAGTGCATGCCTTATGAAATGTGTTGAGAATTTTTATATTGATCCTCGAACAACTAATTTGATATGTGATTCAAGGCTTAAAGACATTCTTCTTGTTATTAAATCTCTATGCATATTGACACCTTGAGTGAAATTTTGTGATAGTGAGTGATGGTGAAAAGCGTGTCCTTGATGTGGTTTATAGAATATGCATTGGATTTTATGCGTCTATATGATTTTTGTGAGAGAATTTGAAAGTATTGATAAACCAAATCTAAAGGATTGAATCTATGTATCTATGATCTTTTCAATATGACATGTTTTACGGATAAACTCTAAGATAGGTCTATTTTTTTGCTCATTGGTAAAGATTAGTCTCTTTTAACACTATATTCAAGGAGTAGATAAGGTTGTACTATCAAGGAATGATTTACATGTCATTAACAATCTAAGGAAGAATTGTATTATGTGTAGGGATATCATTAAAAAGGTTGACAAAAACCCTCTTATTCAAGTTCGAGAGAAAAGAAACATACACCTCACTTAGTAATTTGTGCATGGTTATGGTTTTTATAGTAAGGAGGAGTCATTAAGAAG
The DNA here is from genome assembly GCA_018340775.1 of Taxus wallichiana var. yunnanensis. NCBI lineage: Eukaryota > Viridiplantae > Streptophyta > Pinopsida > Cupressales > Taxaceae > Taxus > Taxus wallichiana. The sequence continues at coordinate 39,498,281 of CM031242.1, forward strand.
GTTGAGAATAACATTCAAAGGAATTCATAATAATTGAAATAAAAAACCTAGTCTTTTATAGTCATTTTTTTCTCATTAGGCTAACTCTTCTCCTGAGCTAGGGCTCAAGTGTTAGAGATCCATACCTTCAATATTTTATTTGAAACTTTCAAGGAAATAATATGACATGATAAATTTAGAGATTTTGAGAGAATTTTAAATTCCCATTGGGTACATTGAGATTTTTCTTACCAGTCTCTATAGGAACCCTGTCATAGTCCGATGGACTAATGATATAAGTAACTTTGCAAAGGAAGTAAGGTAAATACTAGGAGTTGAATTGAGAAAGTTTGTACATAATTTTAAGCCCTTAATGGGTACTGAAAAACATGAAAATTTCATCTTAACACCTTAGGTAAAGAAAAATAGGCATGACAAAGTGCTTAGACTATCCTAGTGAGGGTTTGTAGAAAAAATTGTAAAAAGGTGAGCTATAATGAGTTGTGGAAGGATTCAAGTCTTGAATTAGGAATATGTTGGGGTATGTAAGGATGAACTAATGGAACTAGTTGGACATTCTAGGTATTCTTGGAACTGCATATGCTAGGTTAGAGCAAGACACATTCTCTCAAGAAGGAAAGTGGGACAATTTTGTCTAGTAATGCAAGATAGATGAGGGGTCCTTTTGATGTAAGATTAAAATGGATTTGAATTTGTTGTAGATGAAATATCAGGGGAGAAGAGTTTTGAGACATTGAGGGAGACAAAGGCCTAATAGTTCCTTCTTAGGGTGAAAGATTAGTAAGAAAGATGCAAGGATAAACTTACAAACCAAGTAAACCATGTGATTTTGGTTGTTTGAGTTCTTTTATGACCATTTTAATTGTGTTTTGAGATGAGTAAGAAGGGAAATATGATGTGAAGTAGTGGGAGGAAAATGCATGCATAATCTTGAGCAAGGACCAATACCAGAGGACAAAACCAATTGAAAGGTGGTAAGTATTTAGGGGACTAAAATGGTAGTGTTAAGAATGTTAAAAAAGGAATGATAATAAGAGAAGGCTTCAAGTTGTCTTTTGTTAATTTTTCAAGCTCTAAACCATTATATACTTGTTACTGAGAATACTCTTAGGTTGAGTAGGTGAGGTTATTTGTTTTGAATCCTATTGAAAGGTTAAATGCATGATATGAAGTCCTAATGCTCTGCACCATTTTTGGTATCAGAGCATAGATTGTATTGGATTTGGTTTTGAGATTGAGTAAATAATTGTTGTTGTTGTTGCTGAAATTGTTTGTGAGTGTGTGTAGTGAGGAGTGATAATGAAGATGAATGAAGAGAGGAATGTGAAACCAGCCTTTAACCATGGTTATAGGATGCCACCTTAGATGGAGAAGTCAGTAGTAGAGAAAGAAGAAGATAGGATGAAGAAAGTGCAAGAGAGAATAATGGAACAAGAAAATATGAGAAGAATAAAAATGATGATGGAAACAAAGAAAACATGCAGAGAAAGGGATTTGAAGGCTATTAGGTTTGAAAAATATGACTTGATAGATGGTGAAGATGAAGATAAACCAACAATAGAGATGGTATAGTAATTGATAGAGCTAATGATGAACAAGAAGAGAGAATAAGAAGAGGAGAGAGAGAGAGAGAGAGAGAGAGAGAGAGAGAGAGAGAGAGAGGTGGAGAGAGGTGGTAGGAGATCATAGAGTTGAAGTAAGAAGTAAGACAACTAATGGTGCTCATAGGAAGAGAGAAAGAAGAACAAATACAAGAGACAAGGATATTGATAAAGAAGATAGCCAAGTGGCTAGTAAAACAACTTGTAGATAAAAGGAAAAGAATGCAGTTGAAGAAAAGGATAAGAAAAGAAGAAATAAGAATGAGACAGATGGAAAAGAGGATGAGTAAGAAAGAAACAAAGGTGATTAAAGAGATGGTGCTGATAGAGGATAAGAGTGAATAAGAAGCAATAATAGAGGCATTTTTGGCTTCTCTTGTGATGGTTGAGCATGATGAGGACAATTGGTATACAAAGATATAGGGATTAGAGTTCAAAAGGAACAAATGTAAGCATTGGAAAGAAAGGAAGAACTACAAGGGGAAGAAAAGCCTCAAGTTTTTGAATCTAAAAATACATGTAGGTGTGTGTTTACAGGTATGAATAATGAGCTTGATATAAAATATGAAATCAAGAAGACAATCAGCAAAGAATAAGAAGAAATAAGTGAATCGAGAGAGTCCATTTTTTTATGCTAGTTGGGAACAATTAGAAATGGAGATAACAACCTTGGAGCATGCTTTATACAAAGAGGAATCATGTGGGGAAAGATTGAAATCAATCCTAGGATAGAGAAAGAGCAGCAAAATCAAGAACAAGAGGGAGATGTGAAGAATGAAAAATAAAAAGAAGTATATGAATTACCATAACTTATGCATAAAGATGAATAGAACCATGAATACCATGCAAAACACAAGATAACAACAATAAAGATAGAGGAAGTTGATGGTGAAGGTCATATTATAGAAATAATGGAGACACCAAGAAGTTGGAAGAAGAAGACAAAAGCGAGTGTGGGGCACAATATTTCCTACCATTGGAGTATGATGCAGGAGCATCAAATGTGTCTTTGTAAATAAGTCAAGATGTCATCAAATTTTAATTTATAGTTATGTTCATAGGTCCTAATGGTTTGCTAAGAGTCAATCTGATTTGATATTTTGGCTCTAAGATATTCAAAATTAAAAAGAGGCATTTTCCCTCCTAAATGTAAATTTGAAATTTTGGAGGAATTTGAAATTCATCTCACCCAAAGAGTGATGTACCCATTTTAACTCATGATACCATCTAGGAAATAAGTCCTGGAATTCATGTAGTAACTAAATTATTTTAGTAACCTCGAGTCGGACTAGTAATCACCAATGATGGCCTCCTTAGGTTTAACATCTATCCCAATATTGACCTTCTTTATTTTCATAGGCTCATGATATGCGTGTTACTTCTCATATGCACCGTCAAAGAAATTGCACGCACCCTAAGTATGCTCAACATCTAGATTCTCCACTTCTTCATCATCAATTATGTAGACCATCTTACCTTTTTATTTTTCTAGGTAGGTGCGCCCAAGATGACTCTACATCTATCTCTTCTTCTTCAAAGCACACCTCCAAATTTGAATCACCTAGTAAATCCTAAATAAGTTCCTCAGCCTTTGCACTACCTCCTAATGTCAAGTGATTTATAATTTGTAATGCCTTATTCATTAGAGTTTTAGTGGAAAAATAGTCAAAGGTCTAAATCATACATGCAGTCAGTTCTTGCCAATTTTCTGTTTCTCTATTCAACTCTGCATAAACATACCATGCACATGCGTAGCCTTGTAAGGTGTAGTAGAACTTATGCACCCATAGTGAAGGTGGTAAGGCCTCTTACCCCTCGTCCGCAGTCTCTCACTTGATGAAAATGGTGCTGAGCATCCTTATCATGAAATTCACATGTCTTGGTAGGTGCATTTATCTAAAGAAATATTGCAAAGAAGGTGATTCTCACTTCTCACCACTCTAAAAGACCATCTCTATGTTTTTGAGTTATGGATCTCAATTACTTCGATTTAGCATACAATGGAAACTTCCTAGAAAATACAAAGAATCGTCATCGGTCAAAGGGAACCGACATCAGTCACCTAGGATCGACATCGGTCGGAAGAAATAACATCGGTCGGGGAAAGGGAGAAATTGACATCGGTTAGGGCTAGCCGACATCGATTACCTATGCGAGGATGTTTTAATTAACTCTCGGGAATTAAATATATTTTTAGCATTAAAGTATATCTATTGATTGTAATTACATGGATAAGTTCCCTAAGTCTATAAAAAACTATATAATCATAAAATCTAGGTTTTAGAAGTAGGGATGATTAACAAGAATTAGAAAGAACTTGCAAAAGTTGGTGAGAGAGAGAATTCTCGGTGATGAAGAAAAACTTGCAGAAAGAAAGTCTTGTACATTTGAGATGTGTAGAAGATTGTAAATATTTATTGTATATCTTGTCAAAGATTTGGATAATATATTGGCTTGTTTCTTTATGGATGTATCCCACACCTTTGGGTAAACCATGTTAAATACGGTGTTGATTTATGTATCTTGATTTGTATATTTCTTCCGGTAGAATATCGATTTTATTTGCATTATGCTTAGATATGATATATTTTTTGTATAACAGGTGTGCTAACCCCAACAACTGGTATCAAAGTTTTCTTTGAGGGTTTTGTGTGTGACATTTACTCATAGAGTTTTTTATGATTGAGTGGGAGATACACCAATGGAAGAAGAAAAAAATACAAGGTAGAGAAATTTGATGACCGAAATTATCAATTATGGAAGATACAGATTGATGATTATTTGTATCAAATAGATTTGTATTTACCATTGGATGAGAATTCTAGACCTACGAACATGAGTGATGAAGAATGAAAGATTCTTAATAGAAAGGCTTTGGGATCTATAAGATTGAGCCTAGAAGCATTCGTGGATTGCAATATTACATAGTGGCTTCTACGGCAGAGAGTTAATGAAATCTCTTGCTAATTTATATGAAAAACCTAGTGCTTCAAATAAAGTTTATTTGATGAAGAAACTATTTAGTTCTAATATGCATGAAGGTGGATTGGCATCTAGTCAATTATAGGATTTTGATCTATTGTAAATCAGTTAATATCGATTACAATATCATTTGATGATGAAGTAAAAGGGATTTTACTCTTATGTTCTTTGCACGATAGTTGGGATAACTTGGTAATGGTTGTTAGTAATACAACATCTGCTAATAATATTTTAAAGTTTGATGATGTGGTTAGTATAGTCTTGAACGAAGAAATTCACAGGAAGAGTAAAGAGGAATCATCATCTGAAAATTCTTTAAATGTGGAAAGCATGGGCAGGCAGAAGGAGAGATCCAAGAGTAAGAGTAATGGGAAATCAAAGTTAAGGGATAGCAGATCTAAATCTAGAAGTAAGGAAATTACTTGTTAGAAATGTGGAAAGAAAGGGCATGCAAAGAAATATTGTTGGTCAAAGGACAAAGAGAACCAACAAATAGACAAAGGCAAAGAAGAAAATATTGCTACATTAGAGGTAATGCAAGATCCTCTTATTCTTTCTTTAGATAATATAATTGAATCATGGGTTTTAGATTCAAGAGCTTCTTTCCATACAACCATTAATAAGGGTTATTTCAGAAATTATGTCCAGGAAAATTTTGGGCATGTTTATTTGGGTGATGATGAACCTTGATAATATTACTGGTAAAGGGGAAGTTCATCTAAAATTATAGAATGGAAATACATGGGTATTGAAAGATGTGAGGCATGTGCCAAGCCTCAAGAGAAATATTATTTCTGTAGGGAAACTAGGTGAATCTGGTTGCATGGTTAATTTTATAGGAGACTCTTGGAAAGTCACCAAGGGTGCTTTTGTTGTGGCAAGAGGTAAGAAGGTAGGAATGTTATATTTATCTACCTATATTACTGATTCATTTTCTGCATTATCTACTTCAGATTTAGATGCATGCATGTGGCATAACCGGTTGGGCCATATGATTCAAAAAGGAATGCGAGATCTTAAAGGCTAAGGGTAAGTTATCAGATTTGAAAGATTTAGATCTTGATTTCTATGATCATTGTATCTTTGGAAAGTAAAAGAGAGTGATATTTCTCAAAGTTGGGGCAGCTAAGAAGGAGAAAAAATAGAGCTTGTACACTCATATGTGTGGGGACCAGCTCAGGTAGCTTCTCATGGAGGATCCCAGTATTATGTTACTTTCATTGATGATACTACAAGAAAGGTATGAGTTTATTGTATTAAACATAAATTTGATGTTTTTGAGACTCTTAAAAGTTGGAAATACCTTATTAAGAATGAATCAAATTCTAAGTTAAAGTGCCTTAGATTTGACAATGGTGGTGAATACTGTAGCAAGGCTTTCAATGATTATTGTTCAGTGAATGGAATACATAGAGAAAGAACGGTTCCAAGAACACCACAGGAGAATGGTGTTGTAGAAAGAATGAATAAGACAATCATGGAATGTGCTAGAAGTATGAGGATACATTCTAGATTTCCCTTGTAGTTTTGGGTAGAAGCAGTTGATACAACGGTTTATTTGATTAACTGTGGGCCTTCAAGTTTACTAAATGGAGGATTACCAGAGGAAGCTTGGACCGAGAAAAGAGGTAGATATTTCTTTTCTTAAAGTTTTTTGTTCATAAGCTTTTGTGCATGTTGATAAGGAAAATAGAAATAATTTGGATGCAAAATCCAAGAGATGCACTTTCATTAGTTATGGATCTGGTGATTTCGGTTTCCATTTTTGGGATTTAGAGAATTCTAAAATTATTAGGAGTTGTGATGTTGAATGGAATGAAATGAGTATGTACATGGATCAAACTTTGGTACCCAAGGATGAAACGGTTGAGAAGTTTGTGAATTAAAATTAACTCTCAGATTTAAAGCAATTATCGACAGGGTAACATAGTAACCAGTGTCGGTTGACCCCTAAGTGGCATCGGTTAGATGAACTAGTATTATTCAGAAGATCCAAACTAAAATCGGTTAGCGAGAACCAACGTCGGTTAGGGGTGACCGACATCTGTCACTATCCCGATTTGGATAGGAATTTCTAGGAGGTCCAGATTGAGCCTCTGGTACCCCAAACTCCTGTGAGAAGGTCACAAAGGGTAAGTAAACCTCCAGAAATATTTACACCTTCTCTATTTTATTTATTATTATTTCTAATGGTGAACTAGAAAGCTTTGAAGAAGAAATGCGGGATAAGACCCACGTCCAAGTGGGAGCATGGCGTGGATGAGGATATTGACTCCTTGGAATAGAACTAGACAAGGGATTTAGTTAAGTTTCTAGTAGGTAAGAGAACATAGCGAGAACAAGTGGGTTTACAGGATCAAGGAAGAAGAGGGTGGACATAAAAATACAAGGCAAAGCTTGTAGGTAAGGGATTTGCATAGAAAACAGGTATTGACTTTGGTAAAATATATTCTCCTATTGTTAAGATGACTTCTATTCATCTTTGTATTGAGTTTAGTTATAGTAGAGGATGTGTATTTAGAGAAACTAGATGTGAAGACAAATTTCCTTCATGGTGATTTGGATGAAGATATTTATATGTAGTAGTCGCTTTGGTATGAAGTCAAGGGTAAGGAGAAATTAGTGTGCAAGTTGAAAAAAATTCTATATGGGCTCAAATAAGCTCCAAGGCAATGGTACATAAGGTTTTATAGTTTTATGCAAGAGCATGGTTACTTGAGATGTGAATCGACCATTGTATTTATTTCAAGAAGCTTAAAAATGGAAGTTATATTATTTTTTTATTGTATGTGGATGATATGCTTATTGCGGGATCTAGTATGCGGGACATTGACGAGCTTTAGAAAAATATAGCTCACACATTTTCTATGAAGGATTTAGGAGCTGCAAAAAGAATCTTTGGCATGAAAATACACAGAGACAGGAAAAAGAAGAAATTGTATTTGTCTCGGGAGGATTATATATACAAGGTGTTAGAAAGGTTCAATATGTAAAATGCTAAACCTGTTTGTACACCTATGGCTGGACACTTCAAATTGAGTAAAGATCAATGTCCATCATTACATGAGGAGGTCAAATACATGACACGAGTGCCATATGCTTCAATAGTTGGGAGTATCATGTATGCTATGGTTTGTACCATATTAGACATTACACGTGCGGTGGGAGTGGTGAGTAGATATATGGCCAATCGGGTAAATAGCATTAGAAAGCAGTCCAATAGATACTCAAGTATTTGAAAGGGACATCTAGCATATAATTATGATATGGAGGTTTGGATATGAATGGAGTGGATGGTAGAATAAACACTATTGGATATATTTTCATAGTAGGTGGGACGACAATTAGCTAGATTTCAAGATTATAGAAGGTTGTGGCTTTGTATACTACAGAGGCAGAGTATGTTGCAGCTACAGAGGCTAGCAAGGAGATGATATTGATTAGTAGGTTCATGAAAGAGTTGGAAAAGAAGAAAGATGATTGTAAACTTTTTAGTGATAGTCAGAGTGCAATTTATTTGGCAAAGAACTTAGCATCTCATTCAAGAACAAAACACATTTAGTTGAGGTATCACTTCATATGGTAGGTATTGGAGGATGGAAAATGAATCTGGAAAAGATTCATATGAGCAAAAACCCTATGGATATGCTAACGAAGCCATTAACAAAGGATAAGTTGGAGCTACACTCCACTTCTATTGGTCTTTGAGTTTGAGACTTGAAGAGGAAGAAACAAAGCTAAGGAAGGATCCAAGAATGATGTTGTATATGTATGGTACAATAATTAATCTCCAAGTGGGAGATTGTTGAGTTGTGGAGCTCAATTACTTCAGTTTAGCATGTAATGTAAACTTGTTGGAAAATACAGTAACCATCATCAGTCAAGGGGGAACTAGCATCGGTCACCTAGGACCGGCATCGGTCATGAAAGAATGACAGTAGTCAGGAAAGGGAGGAACCATCATTGTTTAGGGCTAACCGGCATTGGTTACCTGTGTGAGGATATTTTAATTAACTCTTGGGAATTAGATCTATTTTAGCATTAAAGTATATCTATTGATTGTAATTGCATGGCTAAGTGCCCTAAGTCTATAAATGACTATATAAGCATAAAAGCTAGGGTTTAGAAGTAGGGATGATTAACAAGAATTATAAAGAACTTACAAAAGTTGGTGAGAGAGAGAATTCTTGGTGATGAACCAAAAGCTTGAAGAAAGAAAGTACTGTATATTTGAGAGGTGTGGAAGATTGTATATCTTGTCAAAGCTTTGGATAATAGATTGGCTTGTTTCTTGGTGAACGTAGCCCACACTGGGTGAACCACATTAAATACGGTGCTGATTTATGTCTCTTGATTTGTATATTTCTTCTAGTAGAATATCTAATTTTATTTGCATGTATGTTTAGATCTGATATATTATCTGTATAACCAGTGTGCTAACCCCAAAACTGGTATCAGAGCTTTGTTTGAGGTTTTGTGTGTTGTGATTTACTCATAGATGGTTTTTGATTGAGTGGGAGCTACAACAATGGCAGAAGAAAACAAATACAAGGTAGAGAAATTTGACGACCGAAATTATCAATTATGGAAGATGCAAATTGAGGATTATCTGTATCAAGGAGATTTGTATTTACCATTGGATGAGAAGTCTAGACCTATGAAAATGACTGATGAAGAATGGAAGATTCTTAAAGTAAAGGCTTTGGGATCTATAAGATTGAGCTTGACAACATCTCGTGGCTTATAATATTACGGAAGTGGATTCTAAGATAGAGTTAATGAAATCTATTGCTAATTTATATGAAAAACCTAGTGCTTCAAATAAATTTTATTCTATAAAGAAACTCTTTAGTTCTAAGATGCATGAAGGTAGATATGCATCTAGTCATTTATAGGATTTCGATCTATTGTAAATCAATTAAAAAATCAGTTGCAATACCATTTGATGATGAAGTAAAATGGCTTTTACTCTTATGTTCTTTGCCCGATAGTTGGGATAACTTGGTAATGACAATTAGTAATACAACATATGCTAATAATGTTTTGAAGTTTGATGATGTGGTTAGGATAATATTGAATGAAGAAATTCATATGAAAGTACAAAGGAATCATCATCTGGAAATGATTTGAATGTAGAAAGTAGGGGAAGGCAGAAGGAGAGATCTAAGAGTAAGAGTAATGAGAAATCAAAGTCAAGGGATAACAGATCTAAATCCGAAGTAAATGAATTATTTGTTGGAAATGTGGAAATAAAGTACATGCAAAGAAAGATTGTTGGTCAAAGAATAAAGAGAACCAACAACCAGAAAAGGAAAGAAACAAATCTTTCTACATTAGAGGTAATGCAAGATGATCTTATTCTTTCTTTAGATAATAGAATTGAATCATGGGTTTTAGATTCAGGAGCTTCTTTTCATGCAACCCCTAATAAGGGTTATTTTAGAAATTATGTCCAGGGAAATTTTGGGCATGTTTATTTGGGTGATGATGAACCTTGCAGTATTACTGGTAAAGGGAAATTTCATCTAAAGTTGCAGTAACAGAAATACATGGGTATTGAAAGATGTGAGGCATGTGCCAAGCCTCAGGAGAAATCTTATTTCTGCAGGGAAACTAGGTGAATCTGGTTGCATGGTTACTTTTATAGGAGACTCTTGGAAATTCACCAAGGGTGCTTTTGTTGTGGAAAGAGGTAAGAAGGTAGGAATGTTATATTTATCTACCTGTATTACTAATTCCTTTTCTCGCATTATCTACTTGATTCGAGAGGCATGCATGTGGCATTATCGGTTGGGACATATGAGTCAAAAAAGAATGCAGATCTTAAAGGATGAGGGTAAGTTATCAGATTTGAAAGATTTAGATCTTGATTTCTGTTAGCATTGTATCTTTGGAAAGCAAAATAGATCGAGATTTCTCAAATTTGGGGCAAATAAGGAGTAGAAATTAGAGCTTGTACACTTAGATGTGTGGAGACCAGCTTAGGTAGCTTCTTGTGGAGGATCCCAGTATTATGTTACTTTTATTGATGATGTTACAAGAAAGGTATGGGTTTATTGTATTAAACGTAAATCTAATGTTTTTGAGACTCTTAAAAGGTGGAAATCCCTTATTGAGAACAAATCAAATTCTAAGTTAAAGTGCCTTAGATCCTGACAATGGTGGTGACTACGTAGAAAGTATTTCAATGATTATTTTTCAATGAATGAAATACATAGAGAAAGAATGGTTCCAAGAAAACCACGGGAGAATGGTGTTGTAAAAAGAATGAATAGAATAATCATGGAATGTGCTAGAAGTATGAGGATACATTCTAGATTTCCCTTACATTTTTGGGTAGAAGCAATTGATACAATGGTTTATTTTATTAATTGTGGGCCTTCAAGCTCACTAGATGGAGGAATACTAGAGGAAGCTTAGACCGGAGATGATATGGATGAGTAGGTTAGGTGGAAGAGTTGGGAAAGAAACAAGGTGATTGTAAACTATTTAGTGACAGTTAGAGTCCAATTCATCTGCAAATAACCGATCATTTCATTCAAGAACGAAACACATTCAATTGAGGTATCACTTCATATGGTAGGTATTGGAGGATAGACAGTTGAATCTGGAAAAGATTCATACGAGCAAGAACCCTGCGCAGATATGCTAACGAAGCCATTAAAAAAGGAGAAGTTAGAGCTACACTCCACTTATGTTGGTCTTCAATTTTGATACTTGAAGAGGAAGAAACAAAGCTAAGGAAGGATCCAAGAATGATGTTGTACAGGTATGGTGCAGTAATTAATCTCCAAGTGGGAGATTGTTGAGTTATGGAGCTCAATTACTTCAGTTTAGCATGTAATGAAAACTTGCTGGAAAATACAAGTAACTTTCATCGGTCAAGGGGGAACCGCATCGATCGGGAAGGAACGTCATCGGTCGGAAAGGGAGGAAATGACATCAGTTAGGTCTAACCGACATCGGTTACCTATGTGAGGATGTTTTAATTAACTCTTGGGAATTATATCTATTTTTAGCATTAAATTATATCTATTGATTGTAATCGCATGGCTAAGTGCCCAAGTATATGACTCTATAATCATAAAAGCTGTTCAAGGTTAACACACCGGTTGTATAGACAATATATCATATCTAAGCATACATGTAAATAAAAGTGGATATTCTATTAGAAGAAATATACAAAATAAGAGACATAAATCAACACCATATTTAATGTGGTTCACCCAGTGTGGGCTACGTCCACAAGAAACAATAAAATATATTATCCAAATCTTTGACAAGATATACGGTGAAGATTTACAATCTTCTACATGTCTCAGATGTACAATACTTTCTTTCTTCAAGCTTTTGCTTTATCACCAAGAATTCTCTCTCACACCAAATTTTACAAGTTCTTTCTAATTCTTGTTAATCTCCTTACTTCTAAACCCTAGATTTATGCTTATATAGTCATTTATAGACTTAGGGCACTTAGCCATACAATTACAATCAATAGATATAATTTAATGCTAAAAATAGATCTAATTCGAGATTTAATTAAAACATCCTTGCACAGGTAACCAATGCCGGTTAGCCCTAACTCGATGCCGGTCTTGGGTGACCAATGCCGGTTCCCTCTTAACCAATGATGGTTATTGTATTTTCTAGAAAGTTTCCATTACATGCTAAACTGAAGTAATTGAGCTCCACAACTCAACAATCTCTCACTTGGAGATTAATTACCGCACCATACCTATACAACATCATTCTTGGATCCTTCCTTAGCTTTGTTTGTTCCTCTTCATGTCTTAAACTCGAATACCAACAAAAGTGGAGTGTAACTCCAACTTCTCCTTTCTTTAATGACTTTGTTAGCATATCACGTAGGGTTCTTTCTCATATGAATATTTTCTAGATTCAATTGTCTATCCTCTAATACTTTCCGTATGAAGTGATACCTCAATTGAATGTGTTTTGTTCTCGAATGAAATGCTAAGTTCTTTGCCAAATGATTTGCACTCTAACTGTCACTAAATATTTTATAATCATCTTACTTCTTTCCCAACTCTTCCATGAACATACTCATCCATATCATCTCCTTGCTAGCCTCTCGTAGTTTGTAACATACTCTACCTCTATATTAGACAAAGCCACAACCTTCTACAATCTTGAAATCCAACTAAGTACATCCCACCTACTGTGAAAATATATCCAGTAGTGCTTCTCCTACCATCCAAATCTCCAGCCAAATCTGAATCAACATAGCCACATAATGAAATATCTGAACCTCCATAACATAACTGCATGCTAGATATCCCTTTCAAATACTTGAGTATCCATTATACTACTTTCCAATGCTCTTTACCTGGATTGGCCATATATCTACTCACCACTCCCACTTTGCTTGTGCAATGTCTGGTCTAGTACAAACCATAGCATACATGAGACTCCCAATTATTGAAGCATATGGCACTTGTGTCATGTATTTGACCTCCTCATGTGATGATGGACATTGATATTTACTCAATTTGAAGTGTCCATCCATAGGTGTACTAACAAGTTTAGAATTTTGCATGTTGAACCTTTCTAACACCTTGTAGATATAATCCTCCTAAGACAAATACAATTTATTGTTTTTCCTGTCTCTATGTATTTGCATGCCAAGGATTCTTTTTGCAGCTCCTAAATCCTTCATAGTAAATGTGTGAGCTAGATTTCTTTTAAACTCACCAATGTCATGCATACTAGATCTTGCAATAATAATATCATCCACATACAATAACAAAATAATATAGCTCCCATTTTCAAGCTTCTTGAAATAAACACAAATTCGATTCACATCTCAAGTAACCATCCTTTTGCATAAAACTATCAAACCTCATGTACCATTTCCTTGGAGCTTGTTTGAGCCCATATAGAATCTTTTTCAACCTGCACACTAATTTCTCCTTACCCTTGAATTCATACCCAAGCGGATGTTACATATAAATCTCTTCATCCAAATCACCATGAAGGAAAGCCATCTTCACATCTAGTTGCTCTAAATGCAAATCCTCTACTGCAACTAAGCTCAATACAGTATGAATAGAAGTCATCTTAACAACAGGAGAAAATATTTCACTAGAGTCAATACATGTTTTATGTGTAAATCCCTTTACTACAAGCCTTGCCTTGTATCTCTTATGTACACCCTCTTCTCCCTCGATCTTGTAAACCCACTTTTTCTGCAATATTATCTTACATGCTGACAACTTAACCAAGTCCCATGTCTAGTTATATTCCAAGGTGTTCATCTCCTCATCCATGTAATGTTCCCACTAGACACAAGTCTTATCATGTATTGCTTCTTCAAAGCTCTCTGGTTCACCATTATCAATCAATAATAAATAAAATAGAGAAGGTGTAAATATTTATAGAGGTTTACTTACCCTTTGTGACCTTCTCACAGGATTTTGGGGTATTGGAGGCTCAATCTAGACCTCCCGGACATTCCTATCCAAATCTGACAATGACCGCCACCGGTCACCTCTAAATGACGTTGGCTCTGTTAATAGATGTTAGTTTTAATCTTTTGTAACATATACGATTCATCTGACCAATGCCGGTCAAGGGTCAACCGACACCAGTTACTATGTAACCCTATCGTAATTATTTTAAATCCAAGAGTTCATTTTCATTCACAAACTTCTCAACCGGTTCATCCTTGGGTACCAAAATTTGATCCCTGTACATTATCTTTTCATTCCATTCAACATCACGACTCCTAATAATTTTATAATTCTCTAAATCCCAAAAATGGAACCGAAATCACGGATCCATAACCAATGAAAGTGGATCTCTTGGATTTTGAATCTAAATTTTCCTATTTTTCCTTATCAACATTTACAAAAGCTTCGAACCAAAAAAATTAAGAAAATAAAGATCTACCTCTTTTTTCGGTCCAATCTTCCTATGGTATTCCTCCATCTAGTGAACTTGAAGGCCCATGGTTAATCAAATAAACCTTGTATCAATTGCATCTAGCCAAAACTGTAAGGGAAATCCAAAATGTATCCTCATACTTCTAGCACGTTCCATGATTGTCTTGTTCATTATTTCTACAACACCATTCTCTTGTGGTATTCTTGGTATTGTTATTTCTCTACATATTCCATTCACTGAACAATAATCATTGAAATCCTTGCTACAATATTCACCACCATTGTCAGATCTAAGGCACTTTAACTTAGAATTTGATTCATTCTCAACAAGGGCTTTCCATCTTTTAAAAGTATCAAAAACATTATATTTACGTTTAATAAAATAAACTCATACCGTTATTGTAGCATCATCAATGAAAGAAACATAATCTTGGGATCCTCCATGAGAAGCTACAAGATTTGGTCCCCACACATCCGAGTGTACAAGCTCGATTTTTCTCCTTCTTAGTTACCCCAACATTTAGAAATCTCATTCTCTTTTACTTTTCAAAGATACAATACTCATAGAAATCAAGATCTAAATATTTCAAATATGATAACTTACCTTTAGCCTTTAAGATCTACATTCCTTTTTGACTCATATGGCCCAACCGGTTATGCCACATGCATGCATCTAAATCTAAAGTAGATAACATAGAAAATGAATCAGTAATATAGGTAGATAAATATAATGTTCCTACCTTCTTACCTCTTGCCACAACAAAATCACCCTTGGTGACTTTCCAAGAGTCTCTTGTAAAAGTAACCATGCAACTAGATTCACCTAGTTGCCATGCAGAAATAAGATTTCTCTTGAGGCTTGGCACATGCCTCACATATTTCAATACCCATGTATTTCCATTTTGTAATTTTAGATGAACTTCCCCTTTACCAGTAATATTGCAAGGTTCATCATCACCCAAATAAACATGTCCAAAATTTCCCTAGACATAATTTCTGAAATAACCCTTATTAGGGGTTGCATGGAAAGAAGCTCTTGAATCTAAAACCCATGATTCAATTCTATTATCTAAAGAAATAATAAGATCATCTTGCATTACCTCTGATGTAGCAATATTTTCTTCTTTACCTTTGTCTGGTTGTTGGTTCTCTTTGTCCTTTGACCAATAATATTTCTTTGCATGTCCTTTCTTTCCACATTTCCAACAAGTAATTCCCTTACTTCTAGATTTAGATATGTTATCATTTGAAGTTGATTTCCCATTACTCTTACTCTTGGATCTCTCCTTCTGCATGCCCCTGATTTATACATTCAAAGAATTTCTAGATGATGATTATACTAACCACATCATCAAACTTCAAAATACTATTAGCAAATGTTGTATTACTAACAACCATTACCAAGTTATCCCAACTATCAAGCAAATAACATAAGAGTAAAAGTACTTTTACCTCATCATCAAATGGTATTGCAAGCGCTTTTAATGATTTATAATAGATCAAAAATCATTCAAATGACTAGATGTAGATCCACCTTCATGCATCTTAGAACTAAATAGTTTCTTCATCAAATAAACTTTATTTGAAGCACTAGGTTTTTCATATATATTAGTAAGAGATTTCATTAATTCTATTGTAGAATCTAATTAGTGTAATATTGGAAGCCACGGATACTACCAGGATTAATCTTATAGATCCCAAAGCCTTTTCATTAAGAATCTTTGATTCTTCATCAATCATCTTTGTAGGTATAAACTTCTCATCCAACGGTAAATACAAATCTCTTTGATACAAATAATCCTTAATCTGCATCTTCCATAATTGATAATTTCGGTCGTCAAATTTCTCTACCTTGTATTTTTTTTTCTTTTGCCATTGGTGTAGCTCACACTAAATTAGAAAACCCTTTGTGAGTAAATCATCAACACATAAAACCCTCAAACAAAGCTATGATACCAGTTGTTGGGGTTAGCACACCGGTTGTACAGACAATATATCAGATCTAAGAATACATGTAAATAAAAGTGGATATTCTACCAGAATAAATATAAAAATTAAGAGACATAAATGAACACCAGATTTAATGTGGTTCACCCAAAGTGTGGGCTATGTCCACCAAGAAATAAGCCAATCTATTAACCAAAGCTTTGACAAGATATAAAATGAATATTTACAATCTTCTACACCTCTCGGATGTATAGTACTTTTTTTCTTCAAGATTTATTTTCATAACCAAGAATTCTCTCTCTCACCAACTTTTGCAAGTTCTTTCTAATTCTTGTTAATATCCTTAATTCTAAACCCTACCTTTATGCCTATATAAGTGTTTATAGACTTAGGGCACTTAGCCATGAAATTAAAATCAATAGATATACTTTAATGCTAAAAATATATCTAATTCCTAAGAGTTAATTAAAACATCCTCGCACAGGTAACCGATGCCGGTCCTGGGTGATCGATGTCGGTTCCCCCTTAACCGATGATGGTTACTGTATTTTCCAGCAAGTTTCCATTTCATGCTAAACTGAAGTAATTGAGATCCACTGACTCAACAAAAGCTAGGGTTTAGAAGTAGGGATGATTAACAAGAATTAGAAAGAACTTGCAAACTTTGGTGAGAGAGAATTCTCGGTGATGAAGCAAAAGCTTGAAGAAAGAAAGTATTGTACATCTGAGAGGTGTGAAAGATTGTAAATATTCATTGTATATCTTTTTAAAGCTTTGGATAATAGATTGGCTTGTTTCTTGGTGGACGTAGCCCACACCTGGGTGAACCATGTTAAATCTAGTGTTGATTTATGTCTCTTGATTTGTATATTTCTTACGGTAGAATATCCAATTGTATTTGCATCTATTCTTAGATATGATATATTGTTTTTATAACGAGTGTGCTAACCCCAACAATGTGTATGTGTACTATCCACCGGGCGTGGACTGTCCCACATAGGGTATATATTAGTATATTCCTTCTTTCCACTTGATTTATCCACTGAGCTTTCATAGCATGTAAAAATACTTCAAAATTTCCACCGGTGTACCTTAGAACCTAGTTACTTCCCAAATGCCTAACACCGAGCGGTCGAATTACGTGTGTAACTACACTTTTCATCTCTTGGAAAACCATTTAATAAGTCCCATGTGCCTAGTTATTGCAAGAAATGATGGCCGTATCACTCATAAAATATGCATCATCCCATTGAATAAATCCTTCCTTTGATGGCTCAAGTACTTTAGGATCTCTAATGGTGCACACATAAAGTCTATTTAAATCCTCTTCACTCAAATGTTCTATGTGAGGTACAAATTTTCTACGTCTATTAAAGGAATGTTGATGCACTCTTCCTTGTTCTCACAATTGATGTATCCTTTATTGAAGCACAAATTGACATTATTCGCATAACACCAAGGGCGCCCAAGCAATGTCGGAAAACTATTTACCTATGTAAGCACTAAGACCTTAAAGTCTCCAGTAAACTTGGCCCCTTGTATCGTAATAATAACATCCTTCAAGGCACTAATGGGCATGGATTTAGTCTGTTTTACATAAACAAAATTTTTGAAGATGGCTACAATGGTGGCCTCCCATCGATTCCACGCATCCGGTGTGAGCACAATCACTTCGAACTGTATCAACCGGCAGAAAGTTACTCAAGAGCCATCCATCAACAACAACATTTAGAGTGATCTCTTTGTCATAAACAAGACTATGATGAGGTAGGTTAACATGAAATTTTTTTCTTTCATGCTAAACTCCGACGCGACATCTTTCCCCTTAGCCATTCCCCCAATAGAGGAATGATGTTTTCCTATTGCAGCATCTTACAAACCTCAAAATTATAAACATATTTATGAGGAATCTTAGCTAAGTTTTCTTGCTCCAGCTTTCGTGACTACTCCTTCAAGCATTATATCTCACCCTGTAAGTTTATAATAAATTCTATGGTTTCTTTATAAGCTTCCTTCGATGAGTAAGTCTGTATACTTTACATGCAATACTTCCTCCTTTGTAACACCTTGGAAAAGCTTATATTTCTCTTTGCATTACAAGCATTGGCATGTGATTTTCTTGAATGAGGTGTGTTCCCTTGATTGTTGAAGATCATGCTTGTTATGGATAAATCATTTCTACTCTTGGATGGAAATGATATGGCTTGCAAGAATCCATTTTCACTTCTTAATTGATAAATTACAATCTGATTTTGAGAGTTGTAAACTTATCTCTTTAACTGACTCATCCTTGGATCAATTTCAGTGATCCAAGGAATGTTTTAAATATTCTTAATCTGAATGGTAAAATTGACATTCATTAGTTTGAGAGACATAGTGGACTGAACTTTGTATGTTACAAATTCTTTGGTCTTGTGTGAACGTGTCTTCATTCGGTTGTATGTTTATGCTTGGGTCTTTGGGATTGATCTCTGCAAGACATTAATGGTGTAAATGAAATATAGTCTGCTTCATGACTATGAAGGGGATCAGAGATCCTAAAACTAAAGGATTATCCTAACAGTATCCTAAGCTAGGTAAGAGCACCTACTTCCTAGCTACATCTACTTATTTGGGTTTCATTCTAACCTAAGCTTCTTATTCTATTTTGTTGGGATGGTGTCCTAACCTAAGATCTTGTGCTAAATGAATAAGGGAGAGATTACTAAAGTAATGTTAGGCTATATTAACCTAATGCCTAATACTATATGGATGTGAATTTAATCAAACCTAAGGTGGAAATTACCTATGGAAATGTTTTAAGACCTAAGGTAATTATTGTTAGACTAACCTAAGTTTTGGGAAATCTATCCTAAACTATTAAAAAGGAACCTAAGGGTCGCATGGCACCAAGGCAACGGTTCTAATGGCATTTAATTGATTTGATTGGGTTTAATGTATGGAGGTACTACCGTTTTGGAAAAGTCTAGTTAACTTTAGTAGAGGCATACATGGAGGCTTCACTAAATATGGAATTACATGTTAAATTAAAAATGGCATTCACCAGTTTTGGGAGGTGGTGGTAAGGAGAGATAAGCTGGGAGATTTGGGAGTAATGACATTAATGGACCTCAATTTTTGTGTGCAAACCATCTTGGAAACAAGGGAGGTAGATTTGTGGGAGGTTGTTTGGTTTTTCATGTCTCGTGAATTTTGCTCTGCATGGAGCTATCTGGTTCTTTGAACCAATAGTTCAACTTCTACTTTGTGGCTATTTTTGGTTTCTCTGGTCTATTTTTGATCAAAGGAATGTATATGAGGCATTGGAAGAAAATTTGTTTGGTTGTTGATCTTTTGTGGAGAAGAAAAAGAGTGGGAAGCTCAGCTAGAAGTCTCCTTCGAATTAGCAGAGGCACTATCAGGCATGATAGGCTCTACCCATTAAGATTTCTTTCTTTCTTCTAAGTGATTCATTAAAACAATTTTACTCTCATGAGATAAATATTTGCATGAGTTTTTGGTTAATTACTTTCATGTTTTTATGAATCTTTGTGGTTTTGGGATGTAAATCCATTGCATAGTAATGTTAGTTTTTGGGAAAATTTCTCTGTGCTAGTTTAATGGTGACATGCATGCGAAACTTGTATTTGAAGCTCTGTATTTCATTTTGAAACTTGTATTCGAGGTTGGTGTTGTATGAACTGGCATTCGTTGCCTTATGTTTCATTTGAACCTTTATTGGAGCCTTGTGTTTCATTTGAACTTGTATTGGGGCTTTGAGTTTTGTTATGAGCTTGTATTGGAGCTTCGTGTTTGTTCTGAGCCTGTATTAGAGCCTTGTGTAGTTCTGAACTTTTGTTCAAAGCTTCGTGTTTGACACTGTACTCGTATTCTATACTTGCATGTTCTGAACTTGTAGTCAAATCAATGTGTTTGATTCTATACTTGTATTCTGAGTTGGAGTTTGACTCGTATTCAAGGATTTGAAATGCTTTGAATTCGTTTAATGGATTGTCTATTCAAAAAGGTTTGAGAGATTAAATTTGGTTTGAAGTTGATTTAGTAATCTCTTTTGAGATCTTCTCCTTGTAGCTTCTTGTTGGAATGGTTGTGGTACTTCTACTTTTGGAAACTGTACCACCTTCTTTGAACTTGATAGGGCGTGTGAATACGAAGTATATTCTTCCCTCCTTTTCTCTGAGAAAACCCGTGTCTTGTTGAAGGCTTGACTGTTTTGTTTGAAGGATTATTAGACTATAACCGTATCTTGTTATGGGTTTGGTTTGATATAGAGTTTGTTGGAACAGTTGTTAACAGTTTTGAGGCTTATGGAAATATGGTATGCACACTCCTTCTTGTGATCAATGTTTGAAATGAACATCTTCTCTGTCGCAATATTTTTGATGGAGTTGTGTAAGTCTTTTGTGGTGAATTTTGTTTTGATCAAGCTTGAGGTAACATTGGGACCTTGCTTGACTTTTTGTGTTTTGGATCTTCTTACTCTCTTCAGATCTTTTTAATTGATTTCTAGGTTTTATTAAAAAGATGGATTGAATACCTTAGTGTACTGAATCTTGTATGGAAGGATACAATATCTTTGGTTCGGATTGTTTGTATAACTATTCTTAACTAGTTCACAAACTACTTGCTCTTTTGTATTGAGCTGTTGAATCCTTGTAATGGGATTTTAGTCTTTTGAGTTCGTGAGTACTTCTGAACTTGTTTAGCTTTTACTGTTTTGGGTTTTCTATTCCTTGTTAGATTCAGTGAATTAATCTCTGGGTCTTTTAAAGAGAAAGGAATATGTTCTCTTGGGGACAATATATTGTTTTGGGACTGTATTGTGTACTTCATTCTGAGAATTGAATTCGAACTTGTGTTTAATGAATGGGAATAGATAAACTAGTTGGTAAAGATTTGTAAGGGAAAACTAGAAGTGTGCTTTCTTCTAACTGTGTGTTTGGTTTTGTGTTCTCTCTTGGGAACTAGTTAAAGAACTTCTAAGTTTGAAATAGAAATGGTAATTCATTTGATAGTATAAATGAAATGAATTATTGATTGGACCTTTTCTAATTGAGATCCCTTTTTACTGTTGTTTGGATAAGTTCATTTGATTGAACTTCTCTGTATTCGATTCTCTTCTAAGATGGAAATTTCTTTGTGGATTGTTTGGTCTACTTTGTACAAGTCATTTGTTGTAATGGTGTAGAAAGAGAGTAGCTTAGTCGGTTCTATTGAATAGGAATGTAAACTTGTTTTGACCGATTGCCATGCCTGACTGAGTCATACTTATTTTGGATTTGATATTGGAAGGTTTACTCTTTTGCACCCTATCTTTTATGAATCCTCTTTTGGATGGACACGGGAAGAGATTAATTCTGTGTGAGTCTAGCTTGGATTTGTGGAACATCTGGTTTCAGATCTATGAATTATATCTTCTAACATGTGGAAGTTAGTTTAGACTTGTAGGAGGACTGTTTTGACTCTCTACCCCTACTTGGATTGATTTGGGATTCTTGTTAGATGTTGTACCTTTAATGTTGAATCCTTATAATGTTATCTTTGAACTGAGGCAATTTGGTGTGTTCTAAACCTGTTTCTATCTTTTAGATGATTAAGTGTGTAAGGAATATTATGTATTGATTCTTCTTCTTTGCTTAAGTTGTAGGATGAATCATCCTAATAAGAGCTATGTTGTATTTAACTCTTTTGCTACTTAGTAAAGATAAATGTGTATTTATATTCTTATAGAATTATGTAACAATTGGATGACAAGACCTGTTGATTTTTTTAAAGTAATTGATAGAATCGATTAAACCTTATGATAGAACGCAGATGTTGCAGATTATATTATGCTCTTTTCTTAAAAGTGAATTCAGAATCTGTAATTGAACTTCTTTTCTGGTTGATATTACTTATGCTTATTTGTATGATATATATTAATTGTTTCATTAAAGCAGAGTTGTTTTAATGGAACAATTAGTGGAATGCACTTTGTTTTAATGCTTAGTGCTTATCATGCTTAGTTCATTGAACTGACCCATGCTAGCAATTTTTACAGATGGACATCGTAAGTGATAAAAGAAGGAAAATTTTTTATGATGCATTGGCTTATTTAATTCTGGATCTTATGTAAAGAGTTTCAAATCATTCTTGAGTTGTATTGGGAAAGAAAAGTGATGTTCTCTTATGAACTTAATGATGATTGACATGCAATATGTTTGTAATGCATAGTCTTGTAAATGTATATTTATCATCTTGAATTGAAAGGTTTGAGTTGGACTTCAATTTGTGGTGTGAATTATTTTGTACTTGTATGACGAGAATAGTAGTGATATCTTGGTGGTATTCTTTATATCTGTATTGTATACTATTGCTGATATCATGTAATAAGTTGTATTAAGGGGATAGTACAACCCCCTTATTATAAGGAAACTTGTTAAATTACAAAAGATGTCGTTCTTTATCTACACAACTAAAGTTTAATAATGAAATATGCTTGAACATATAATTAAACTATATGAGTAAAGAACGATAAAAGGATATGTTAATCCTAACATCTAACCGTGTAGAGGAAGACTCTTCCTCTCTCAAAAGAATGAAAGATAAAAGGAATGGTGGTTATGATCATTAATCTTTGTACTTCATTTGTAAAGTAAACACTAGTTGAATCTAGGTGGATGACACACTTGATTTGGACAACTAGGTTGCATTAAGAATTAAACGTTTGATGTTTGCTGTCCTATTTTAGGATAACTACTTGTTATGCCACGTTAATGAACATTAATGCAAACATGAATTAATGAAGTTCTCCATATCTAATCAGGCTAATTATGGATAAAGAACTTAATGAATGATTGGAATTAGGGTTAGGTATGGTTGCTGTAATCTGAATCTTAATCCAGTATCAATTATGAATTAATGACCTCTAAGGGGTATGTACATCTTGATGAATCAATTCTCACGGATGTTGGCACATGCCAACTATAGGACTGTACCCTTGAGAAGTCCTGGGACTTCTCAAGGATATAGTGTTGCAGTTGACATGTGGCAACACCCTTCCGTATTTGTTCATATAGATCTACACACATCTAGACTTGAACTTAGTTTCTCTCTAGGTCAAGTTAGTAGCATGTTCTGGATAGGTAGTAGCTTTCAATGACTCAAGGTACCTTGGCACATCTAGTTGACTTAGGTTAGTTGAGTATGCCCATATACCCTAAGTCATCGTGAGCATCTTCCTATAACAAATTATGTTGCTAAAATGGGTTAGGGTCAAACCTTGGGCAAGTGGAATGACGGTAGTTAGTAAAGACCATTCTAGATAACATAAGAGTGATGTGAAGTATGTATTACGGAATGATGAGTACACCGTATAGGAATAATAACATGAGCAGTATGTTGAAAATCTTTGGCCCAAGTATTGCAAGCTGCTGGTTGCATTGTCCTATGTCACCTAGTTTAAAGTAGTGTGATGTTAGATGAATATTGGTAACACATATTTAGATAGGTTCTTTAAACCGATCACTTAGTACCTAGAATAGGGTAGGAAAACAAGTATACGTAGTATACATAAAGTATTCTATACTTTAAGTCAACCCGAGAGATTGGTTAGTAACCGAGTCATGGAATGAGATATCGTAAGAGTAGTATCCGAGTCATTATAGCTGCATATGGTTATTTGTTATGAGATTGATTGGTATGGAATGTTTGTTCTAAATTATGTTTTATTTAGAACAGAGAACATTATGTTTTCAATTTTTTTCCCCTTGTTTCTAAAGTCTTAAAATGGGAATGTTACATGCTTTGTAATAATAGGCTTCTACTTTGGAACTTCCCTTGTGTGTGTGGCCTCAACGTGCGTAGTGAGTAATACAGTGTACCAACTTAGGATCAAGCACTAACTTTAGCATCCATTGATATTATAAAACACGTTGTACTCTAACCATTCCCACGCCCTTGTACTACTTGTGCTTCTTGCTCAAATTTTCATACAAGTCTGGAAACTCTTCATAATTGTGGTTCTTTCCGCAAAAAGAAAAAATAATATTTTGAGGGCATTCACACTGTAATGATTAGGGGATCTACATGTATAACATGTTCCTCATGGAAATTCACTTCTTCCACCTCCACAAACTTGGCTTGTGAATCCTCCATGGTATCCTTTACCTCAACCTCAACCTCCATCGAGTGCTCTTCATTGTGATTAGATCATGATGCTAACCTTTTCCTTAGAATTATTTGTAACACTTATCTTTTATAGACCAATATCAATGACATCATGAATTTGGTCAATCAACCTGCAGTTCTCTATATCATGAGTGGTAGACCTACAAATCTTGCAATAATAAGACACGTTAGTCCTTATCACATGTTGTAGTAGGGGCCACCTACTTGAATCATGGTCCAAGTGATAAATCTCGTATTCCAACAACATGGTGTGTACTAATTTCTAAGGACAACTATCCTTAGTCGTCCTTCTACTTCACACACCATGCACAAAATACCACTACACATTTCATGTGTTAAATTAGCTGACAATTTTTCTAACAATTTTTCCATAGACACAATTTGAGCTTCCAAAAATGTGCTAACACCAATGTCTACACTCCCAACTATCTTAGTGCACAGAGTAGCTTCCAAAGTCTCGTGCAAGTCTATAAATGTCTTATGTCCGAACACCCTTCAAAGGTGTGATCAGACTTCCGATGAACCATTAAGCATGTTGACTTGGGTGGATTTCATAAGACAACTTCAACAATAAATTTTTAAAACGAGCATCATACTCCATTACACTCTCATCCATGCCCTACTTGATGTCCTTCAGTAGCGATGATGCTCTTCTACTCAAACTCGGGTATATGAAACTCTGCCAAGAAAGCATCACGTAGTGTGGTATAGTCTACACAAGTCTGGTTTGGATCATATTTCCTATACCAACTATACGCGTGCCCTTGTAAAGTAGTTACAAACTGAACTTCCTTACAATCTGGAGTTGTAATCCCCTTAATGTGCCATAGTATCTCACACATATGCACATGCTCAACTACATCTTCAATTCCTCTGTATTCTGGGAGATGAAGAGACATATCTAAATACACTTGTTGGGTTTGGTGTAGACCATTCCTAATAGATCCGAACATGTATTACCTCCCGTGTTTCCTCCACTCCCGAACATACGAGATCCACTAGATCCTAAACCACTTGATCCTCCCCATGCATTAGGAAATGGACCAGAGGATGCACTACCTTTTGTTCCAACAATTGTGCTAAATTGAACTCCCATAGTCTACAAAGTTGTGCTACTTCCAGACGTGATGCCAACGTTCTAGTGCCCACATTTTGTGTTGATGATGCACCAAAAAATATACCTCCAACCAGACCTCTAAATAACACAGACGATGATTACACTGCCATAGATGAATAAGCTACATGATTAACTCCTGAAATTGATGACAAATTAAATCTATCTATCGCTATTCTACTATCCATAGTAGTTTTCTTAGTGATGACTGTCGTAGAAACTAGAAAACCAAGCGCAAGGGCTAGGTCATCAGGAGGGATCAAATGCTTTCTGCAGTCCTTGTAGTCTCTAATGACACACACTCATCTAAGGTCAAAGAGAGTTCTCTTCCATGATTACCCAAAAAGGGGAGTTCTAGATGCTCGACTCCATGTCCTCTACGTGAGCTCTAAATCCTTCACGATCCATCTCTCTCCACAACGTCATTCATTTTACAACTTCACGTTGCTTCTCCAAATCCCTCTCACACACCTCATTAAATTTAAGTCACCTTTCTTCTCTTTTCCTTTTTGCCACCAGTCCGCCATCTTTCTCAACACTGATCTGCTCCCGCTCGTGGTGGGGTTTAGCTATCCATAAGATGTTGTTCCAAATCTAGGGTCACAATCAAGATCTTAATTGCTAAAGGGATACCACACAAATATGATCCTTTGGGTTTGTACAAGAACTAGAACTCAACAACCTTTGGATAGGAATAAGTAGAAACTACGTACTCCAAAATATAGCTATTTAGAACACCACTCCACCAATTATCTACAACACATTTCCAAGTCAAATCAGCATCATGCAAAGCCTAGAATTCTTCCTGCATCCAAAAAAGTGTTCGAAACCTCCAATTTATCTTTGATGCATAAGTAACCAACCACTCATACAACTCTATAGGGAAAATGTAGAAGAACGTCTCATACATCTCATGATACAAATTTTGTTTAACCCATGCGCGTGTTTTAAAATCAGGTCTAGTGTTGAATCTGTGAGCATACTCTTCCTCTAAATTATCTAACCACTCTTCAATAGTGGCCAAATTCAACTAGTACATATCATCATTCAACATCTTGGAAAACAACTGAAAAGTGGTCCTCGACAATGGAACCAAAATGTAGTATTTTTTTAGTCACATCAGCCCAAGGCGCACTAACACACACTCAAAGAAGAACCGAGTGCTCACTCAGCAGCGCAAGGGTACTAGATACCTCTTTTATGGAAGATTTTTCAAGAAGTTAGCATGATCGTACAAATATTCCATATCCATAACAGATCGTCAAATGTATTACATAACATAAACTAGATCTAGATCTCAACTATTTGCAAGAATATCTAAATGAGAACAGAATCAGATTTACCATATAATATCCATGCTTAGATAAGTCAACAATCAATATCAAAACATAAAGGTCCATTATATTAATTGTTTTAAAACAAAGAATCTTCATACATACTTAACAATGTCACCATCACCATGCGCACCATAAACCATCAACATAACTCTACAAAACGTGGATGATGCCTAAAGCGTGTAAATTAATACCTATATATAGGGGTGAGGACATTCCCTTCACCACCAATGTATCCTCAAAATAGGTTGTATGTTAAGAATATCCATGCGCCGCTACAAGATAAATACAAAATCATGCAAGCTTTCTTAATAATAGATCTACTATAGTTAACTCTTATTCCAGATCCTATTATTAGCTTAGAACTATGCATGTCACTTGGTCTTCTCCTAATCCCAAAAAAGACCTTTCTTGAACCCTTGAGTCTTCATGTTTCAATTTTATCTTTAAAACCTTGCTTGGCCACCACTCCAAGTCTATATTTAGATCTGCATCCCAAAAAATGGCTATTTTTTGGTCTTTCTCCTACCCGCATCCATATCCAACTCCAACGCACAAACCTTGTTCTCCACGTGTGCAATCCTCATGAAAATTTCTTATACAATACCCTTAGCATGTGCTAACCTCTTTTTCAAGGGCTTAGTCATTTTATAGGCTCAACATTACCCCACACTTGTTTTATTTCCACCCCCAACAATGGGTAATATGACTTATCCCTCCAAGAACAAAGAATCTTACATTATAGAAGAATAAAAGAATATTTGTTGTTACCAAAAATAAAATAATGTTGTCACTATGTAAGAAGAATTGGAAAATACTTATTCAATGATGCTTTAATTGGATTCCATCCCTCCACCTCACTTTGTGCTCACTTGAAGAGATCCCCCATCATTGCATTGACTTCTTCAAATGTGAGATCTTTACCCTTGGCCTTGAATGTGTCAACCAAAATTTCCAACTATTTTCCCATGTCTGTCAGTGCATCCATTCTATGCATTACTTGGGGATAAAATTATTTGAGCTTATTCTTTATAGAGGTCCTTAATATATCAATAACATCACTCTTTTTCTCAACCTCTACAAGGATCTTATCTCGTTCCACCTGATTGTCTTTGTTCTTGGCCCGGAACTCCTTTAAATCCACCTCATGAGTGGCAACCAACATGCTTGCCACCCGATCCCTATCTTCATAGTTGTCATAGAAAACTTCGGCCATATGAGTCGCGGTCTTAACTAATGCAAGGATCTTAGTGTATTGAGTTATGTTTACCTCAATTTGTTCTTTCTCATGCTACTTCTATCATGCCATAACTTATTCCGCATACTCTATAGCTAGGGGTTGCTTCTGCATCTTTATTATGTGCCTTAAATCCTCCAAATAGTGCATAGTGGATTCATACTTTTGTGAAGGAAGGGCTAGTTCTGGATTTTCTAGTATGATTGAATCTGTGATCAACTATAGCTTTTTATATACCTTGGGAAATTTTCCCTTTTCCTCCCTCAACTCAACCTTTAACTGCACAACCATCTGCTCTTTTCCCTTTATTTCCTTGTCCCTCTCAATAATTTCTTTATTATTTTCTTCTAACTCCCTTTCCATTGCTTTGATTTTTTTATCACTTCCAAATAATCTGGCCTCCACTTCCACCGATAGTTTATTCAGCGCATTACATGCCTGTTCATCAGTTAACTGTTGATAATCCACTATTGGATTTACCTCCTTAGAGCTTGGTGAAGCACGCATATCCAATAATGCTCCTGCATTGACTTCAAACTTAGGCTCATCAACACATGATTCAACCATCTAGGATAACATCTTCCTCATGCATGGGAATGCACCGTCCCTATCAAATGATGACCAACATAAAATTTGGTTTGTCGGTACTATACTTTAGTAGTGAGCACATAATACCTTGTTGGGATCTACATCCTAGGACATAGTAGGTATTTATTTGGTGGGCGTGCATCTACCACATGTGTACATAACCTTTGGAAAATCTACCACCAAACTTGTTTCCCCTCCTAGACTCCCATCTTCTATTTTCTTCTTCCTATTCAACCTTTGCGCTCCACCTTTTGTTCGACCAAGTTTTGTATGATACCTGCTAATTATTTCTCCACAATGGTCTCTAACTCTTGTCTAGAAAGGCAAAAATTATCATGCACATTTGTTCCAACTTATTCTTCTCCATCCACTTCTAATTATCTAACTTCTTTCGAAGGCCTTCTCTTCTCCTCATCAGACTCATGCACATTGTATCTTGGAGGTTCTTCTCAGGATCTCATTCTTCCTCCTCCTCCTTTGTTTCTTTGTTCTTCAAGCTCTCCATTTCTTTAGAGTCAATAATCCAAACTACCCTTGGTTTCTTCTTCACCAAAGACTTTCTTTTACTAGGGACCTCTTCCTATGAGTATAAGTACTTGTGCTTACACCTATTTCCTTTGTCCGTAGCTTTGGTCTTCATGCGCTCTTGGTGCTCGACTTATTATAGGAGTTTCTTATTTATCTTTCTTCTTTGTTTCCACCTTATTTCTCCCTAAGGGCTCATTGAGTATACTTACATCATCCTCTACATACGTGCCCCTGTTCAAAAAAATTTCCACAGATGAAATACACCCTTGTTGTAGTGGCCCCCTATGCAATCGGTATTGTAAAAGGGTTGATCATATGTATGTCATGAAAGACATACCTCTCCACATATGTTTTCTTCTTTAGGTAGACAAGTGTTCAAAGCATAGCTTGTGATGCTCCTGATCTAAAGTACTTAGATAAAATCCCAAATTCTTCTTGATGCAACCTAGAATTTACCAAATAACACCCTAGTCACACTGACACATCACTTAGCCTAGACTGAGTGCTCACCCAAAGCACGCAAAGGTACCAGGTCCCTCTTTAGGGTTGCTATAACAAGATGTTAACATGATGAAGGAAGTAACATATAGATTCATAACTAATCCATCATTCCACAATGCATGCTACACTCAGATCTATGAAAGAACAAGCTTAAACAATAATCATGACTGAATTAATAACATGCACTACTCACTACACACAAAATGACACTTAGATTCAACCAATATCTTCCATCTATTAATAAATACAGAAGCTCCTTATAGTATTGTCAATCTATACCAATGCGTGTATGGAACTGATACAATAGTTCAATCATATGTGTATATTCTCTATTACACACATACATACATATCCTTCCATACATCTAGCTCTCTCTCTCTCTCTATTCTTATCTACTATGCACCTAACATCATATATATAGGGTGGGGACTTTCCCTTCACCACTTATCTATTCTAGAAATAGGTTGCATGCTATTAATAGCCACATGCCATTTACAATCATAGCCACACATGCAAGTGTGCTATATATAGTCCTCTTGTAGAACTAAATGAAGTGCCAATCCTATACTTAGCTTATCTCCATGCATAAACACTTCGATCCACTTCTCCAAAGATAGGTAATGCATGGTGCATACATCTCGCATCGTGTTGGTGTGTTCTACACGCCATCTTCTAAAAACAGGTCTTCAAGCTCAAAATAGGCTAAGTCCTGAAATTAAACTTGCCTTCGCACGTGGGTCCTTCCCTGTCCTTCCCTACCCTTGGTTCCAGGAATTCTATCCCATGCGGACTCCTTATGTGATCTTTGACAAATATTCTTTGATCAACATTACCCCACACTAATCTCATTATTGTCTCGACAATGGGTATGTCCAAAAATTGAAGGAAAGAATAGAAGAATGGAAAGAATAAGAATAAAATAATGTAGATAAATAAATAATCTCTATGAGGTTATTAGGCAACCTCCTCTGTATCAGTTTGCAGTATCAACTCTAGATACTCTTCCTTTATTTCAGCCTCTAATACCTACCAGTCAGTGAGTGCTTGCTCTACTTTTTCTAGGATTTCCATAGCAATGGATTCCAACTCATCCCTCACAATTTCTCCCTTCTCATTTTGCAAAACCAACACAACACTAGACATTGATGTCATTCTTCCTTCTAAAAGGTCCATCTTCTGTGCAATCAACTTTCCAAGCTCTTCCAATTGAGTCTTGTACAGATCTTGTACTTGTTGCCAGGGCCTCAAGCTTCGTTTAACCATTGACAATCTTTCTGTGTAGCCCAATGTCTCATCTTTCATTGGTTTCTGGACCTCATTATTCTCTTCAAGGGTCTTGATGTTGATAAGCACCTCTAGATTTGTGCATATATTTAAATCCTGGTATACTTTCTTCAATACTTCTTGTAATGCTTGTAAAACCCTTTATAAGATGCAATTTTTCTCATCACAGATGCTTTCTCTTGTTTGGCATCTTGTTCAAAGCATTCTAGCACTTGCATATGTAGAGTTTCATCTTTAAGTACCAATTCCACCAACTTTCCCACATAGTGTATCAGTTGAAGGAAATGTCTGTGGTACCTTGGCCTCCAAGTGTGGCCTTGCTCTGATTATATTATCCCCAATCTCCTCTGTGATGCTTATGAAAACCTCTTTATTCTTCTACGCGAATCCCTCTCTGTGTTATACGTGATATTTTTGCATCCTTTTTCTTCAACTCCTCATGCAATGCTCTGATCGTGGTAGCTTTGTCCATGTTTCTTCTAGCCACCTCAGCAGAAACTTTCACTAATGCATTGCTAAATTGCTCATCTGACATGACAGTAGGCTTTACTGTCATGTGTCTAGCTTGAGGTGCCTTATTCAATCATCTCGAAACACATGAATCTTTGTAGACATCAAAGTTAGACTCATCCATGTGGGTGTGTATTGACCACGATAGTTAGTTTCGATTGTGCACCGTTGTCATATCTTCATCCATTAACTCCCAACTGAATAAATCCTTCTGTGCTATCATGCTCTAGAAGTGGGCACAGACAATTTTTCCTACATCCTCTGCATACCCCATGGCCAGTGGAATGTGCTCTCCACTTGTTCTTCTATACCTTTACTACTTAGGAACTTTAGCCTCCAAATTTGGGACTTGTGTCTCCATGTCCTGAACATCCTCTACAGTTGTCTCCTCTAGTCTTTTCTCATCCTCTTCTTTTTCCTTTGATGCCTCACCCTGTTCTTCTATGTCCTCTGGAAGTGTAGGATAATTAGGTGCACTTTCCTGACTCTTCTACCTCCTCATTCAACTTCAGTTTCCTCCTCCTCTGCGTGGTAGCCTCCTTTTGTGGGGAGAGTCTGGGTGATTTATGCACAGTGGTTAGAGTAGCACCTTGGGTCCTTGTTCTCCTAAATACCCTTTTAAACATGTGCTCCCCTTAGACTACATTCACATCCTCATCATCCCCCTCTTGTGGCTGAGGTGGTGTAATGGTGCACTCAGCTTCACCCTTACTTGTAGGATGTCTCCTACCCCTATGCTCCAAACCACCACTATCTTTGCGCTCTTCCTCGTCTTGCACTTCAACTGGTTCTATGGGCTTAAGCACTGGGATTTTCTCCATTGTATGCTTTCCCTTTGTTGGTGCTAGAAGTGCAAACTCACCTTCCACATACTTGTTATTCTCTATTTTTGGCTTCAAATAGAGATACACCAATATCGCCCCCACTTCCACTCAGCCTGGCTCATTGGCTTGATATTCAATACTTCCAAAATGATCCTTTCTGTATAATCACTTATGTTAGGGTACACATACTTCTTCCTCAACGTATGGTAATCACAGTCTACCTTATCTGCATTGAAGACCAATCAGCACGTGTCTATAAATCTATGAACATATGCTTGAAAATACCTTATAGTGAATGCGTAAGGCAACTTGCACCAAGGGATCCAGACTCCATATTTCATTAGGAAGCACACGATGCAGAAATGTTGATATATAAAAACTGAACTTGTTTCCCTACCACTGCTGGTAGGTCCTTTGGGATGCACCACTCTTCCCCAAATTCCACACGAAGCCTGTCATACCACTTCTTCACCCTTTGCTTTACATCATCTATCATGGCCCCCTTGCATAGGTACTTGTTGAATCTTTCAGCTGGGGACTTGTTCTCCATGGGGTATTCCCATACTTTCTCCTTTGGTCCATCTAGTACTCTAATCTCCATAAATACTAGTGATAGTAGAACAACCCCAAAGTTGATCTTCCCTCCTGTGCACGCTTCTTTGACTATTTGCTTTGCAATATAGCCTGTAATGTTGTAGATTATCCCTTTTGACATCTTACACGCCACATGCAACCACATAGTATTTACTTGAGACCACCACTCCTGATCATTCAACTTGGTAACAAGGTGGGTCTGTAGCTTGTACAACTAGAAAATTCTTCAATTTATCTATGTCCATTCGTGTGGACCCTTCAAGTATCCCAACTCTTGTTTGGTCTTTACAATCATGACTTTATCTGCAAGATCACCTTTTATATCTTCTCCTATGGCCTTTAGACCTATAACTGATGAGACAAGTGCAAATGAGATTCTAACTCTGCGTCTACAAAGTAGAAGAAGTCTTCGTGCACCTGCTCATGAGCCACTGATACAAGGGCTCATACTTCCCAAAATATGGAAGCTCATACAACTGGTAGACCCCAATTCTCTTCAAAATATTTTCACCTACATCGTCATATACTGGCATGTCCTCCATCATGCGCTTGTTCATTCTAGCAGTGAGCAAGGAATCGAGCTCCTTCTTGTTCTCTAAAGTCCTGTGATTATATTCACTTACTTTTTCTTTCTAATGGGTGAATCCCATTCTTTCCTGATAATGAATCCTTCTGGATATTACATCTCTAAAAAATGGCTTTCGAGTGTTATCTTTTCCTCTTCGATGACTACCTTCTTCTTTCCTTTTACTGCTGCTACAGATGCCTTCTTTGGTGCCATTTTTACCTTGCAAATGTCTCCTCTTCAACTCTATAACTGCGAATCAAACCCTAGCTCGATTCAATCATGCCCTAGGTGGAAACTTTGTAACCTAACCCTTTTCTGTCTCCCTGCTTCACTCAAACTCTTCACCACTAGGGACGTAAGCTTCTTATCACATAGATCTGGATGTCACACTTGGTTTCACACCATTCACACCTTAACTTGATCATTTGGCTCTTCGCACTTGGCTCTTTTCTCAAATACTCTTATTCGCAATGGTAAAATGAATCCGCATCCCATATTTATAAATTTTTGATGCATTTATTTCTCCTTCACCTACCAAATATCCCCTCATTCATTGACCAAATCCATTCGTTCCACCCGGTACATCTTCATGCCCACTATAACCTTTTAGTGCACCTTCCAACCCTCGGTCACAAACTTCTCTTCGAGTGTCCTCCTATGCTTGAGTACCTCATAATTGTACCTTCTCTTGGTATTTATCATGGCCTCGACTTACCTCACGTTATACTATTCTTTCATTCATCTCCATCCTTGGTCACTTTTGAGAAGCAATCCTCTTTTGACTTAAAGCACACCCATTGCACCTTATTCCTTTCACCTTTCAATTCCCAAAATCTTTTTCTTGGATAACTACAACCACCCACACTAAAAGTATGTGCATTCCTCTACACATAAACAATATTCATACAGTAATTAGCTTCATGCGTGCAAGCACGCTTATTACACAAGAACAACAATGAAATTGACAAAGCATAGCGACAATGAAGGAAATACAAAATTGAAAACCTAAACTAAATGGCAATACTACCTTATTACAAACACCAAGAAGAATTATTTATAGTAGAGCTTCAACCTACTCCCGTTAAAGTAACCAGATAGTCGTGTTCCATCAAGTGCTTCTAACTGGCAAGCACTTGATTCAAGTATATAAGTGATAACATATGGCCCCAACCAATGTACCTTGAGCTTGCCTAAATGGCGCAAAAACTTTGAGTCATAAAGGAGTACCATTTGTCCAATCTCAAATTTATTATACCTTATGTTCCTTTCATGCCATGCCTTTTTCTTGGCCTTTTCCTGCTTCTGACTCCATCTTGCTAGGGCTTGACACTCAACTAGTTGAATCATCTTTTCGATATGCTCTTCTAAGCTGTTCATTAGCTAGACTTCTAATGCGCGTAAGGCACAAAGAAGGTAACATAAATTCTATAGGTAGAACAACTTCTACGCCAAACACCAACTGAAATGGTGTGGATTTGTTTAATCTCTTGTAAGTTGTTTTATATGCCCAAAGAACAAAGGTGATACTCTGTCATCCCAATCCTTTCTCCCAACATCACAATTTTTTTCAAAGTCGGGTTCAAAATATTGTTGAAGGCCTCAACAATTCCATTTTCTTGAGGATGATAAGGTGTAGTTTTATGGTGTGCATCCATAAAATCATCTAATAGCATCCTTATTGTCTTATTTAAAAAGTGTGTACCTTGATCACTTGTCAAGCTTAAGGGACATCCATATCTCATAAGAACATTCTCCCACAGAACCTAACTACCGTAGCTGCCATGACAATCCTTGGTTGGTGTTGCTTTCCGCCCACCGTGTGAGATAATCTATGCAAGTAATGATAAAGCGTGATCTAGTCCTACGTGCGGATGGCGAAATAGGTCCTACAAAATCAATGGCCCATTTCTCAAATGGTTCGGCACTAGTGATTGGTCTCAAAGGCATCTCATCTCTTTACACTAGTTTTTCGAGGTCGACAATGATCACATGCCTTACAATACTCTTTATAGTCCTTATGCAATGTCTCCCACCATAATCCAACAAGTAGGATCTTTTGGGAAGTCACATCACTTGCATAATGGCCTCCTGTTATAGCACCATTAGCTTCTTCCATGATATCCTGATGCTCATGTTCTAATACACAACGTCGTAATACTTCATCTCAGCCTATCTTGTAGAGGTCACCAGCGATTAACATAAATGGTGTCACGTGTATAGCAAGTTGCTTCTTTTCTAATGCTTTCATTCCTTACACGGTGTCATACCTATTCATAGAAAGACAACAATGTATTCTAATTCCATGGGCACACGTTGTAACCTATATAATTATGCATATGGCATTGTTTCTTCAATTTTACTGTGCATCCTCTCTCTTGAATTGATTCTAGATAAATGATCTCGGTCAAGAATTACTTTTCCTGGCTTCACCACAACTGTGAAATAAAACTCTTAGCAAAACAGATTGGATGATCTATAATACCTTTGCTAGGTTGAGCTAACACAACACCAATGGCCATGCTAGAAGCATCCACATGCACATGAAATGGTTTATCCCATGAGGGAAAGCACAAAATGGGTGCGGTAGTAAGTTTCTCTTTTAATATCTCAAACGCTACTGTGCAGTTCTCCCCAATAAAATGTACCTTTCCCCTTCAAGTAATTCTTCCAAGGGTGTGGCAATTTTGGCATACCCTTTTATGAATTTTCTATAATATCTGTATGACCTAAAAATCCACGCACCTCACTTTGAATGGTAGGTTCTTCCAAGCCTAAAATGACTACAACCTTGGTTGGATCAACTAGCAAAAATTCCTTGCAGATTATATGTCCTAATAGTATCCTAAATGGCATAGAAAATATGCACTTCTTGATGTTCAAATAAATACTCAATTGTCTGCATCATTCAAACATTAAGTGTAAATTTTCACAATGATCTTTCACAAGCCCATATACTATCCAATCATCTAGATAAACCTGTAAGAAGTTGTGAATAAAATATTTAAATGCTTGAACAACTATGCGTGAGAATACAACAGGCACATTTTTCAATCCAAAGGGCATCATAGTATAGGAAAAACTACCCCATTCAGTAGTAAATGTTGTCTTTTCTTGATCCTCCTAAGAAATCCTAACCTAATGATACCCAAAAATCTATCTCGTGAAGGAATATATTTCGTGCCCTGTAACTCCTTCTAGTATTTCCTTAGTGAATGGCGTAGGGAATGGATCTGTGACACATGCAACATTCAGCTCCTTGTAGTCCAAAAATATCCTATTCCATCCTTCCTTCTTGATACTAATCACCATTGGGCTAACCTATTCTGACTCATTAAGGGCTTGATAATTCCATATTTCAACATTTTATCAATTTCTTCTTTTACCTTTTCATGTAAATTAGGATTCATTCTATAAGGTCTCTTTCTAACCTGTTTTGTGCACCGCCCTTAAGGTTGATCTTCATTTCCCAAGTGATTCATGCACACCTTTAAGTTCATGATATCCTCGAGGGAATAAGTCCTAATAATCCCTGAGTAACTTGATGATATTTTCTACCTCCGAGTCTGACCAATAATCTCCAATTATGGCCTCCTTAGGCTCAGCCTCCGAACCTATATTCACCTTCTTTGTCTTCATGGGTTCGTGGTAGGCACATGCATCCTTATATGTACTATCCAAGACCTCGCACACCCCATGTGAATGTTTAATATCTAGGTTCTCAACTTCCTCATCATCCATGATGTAAACCATCTTTCCTTTCTCTTTCTCAAGGCAAGCGCATTCAAGTAGTATGGAGTCCATTTCTTCTTCCTTTTCAAAACATGCTCTGAACTCTACCTCACCAAATAATTCCTGTATATGCTCCTTATATTTTTCACTATCTCCCATAGTTAAGCGCTTGAAAATTTTTAATGCCTCTGCTACAGGAGGTTTAGTCGAGAAGTAGTCGAAAGTCTAGATCATTCCTGTAGTCAAATCTTTCTAGTTTCTAGTTTCTCGATGTAGTTCTACATATACATACCAAGTGAATACACATCCTTGTAGCATAGAATAAAATCTATGCAACCAGATTGAAGGTGGAAATGCTTCCTATCCTGCATTGTCTAGATTCTCTCACCTCTTTGAATGTGATGTTGAATAGGTTGATCAACATGATAAGTGTAGATTTGCATCGGTGCATTGTTCCTTATAAACCTAGTAGACAAAGTGACTCACGATCTCTTCCCAATTTATAAGATTATATTTTTGGACTACCCACCAAAGACACCTTTGTTGTCTTGTGTAGTGTATATACTAACATATCTCTCCTTTTAACTTGATCTATCCATTGTGATTGCATGGCCCTTAGAAAGACAAGAAGATCTTCTATCCTTGTATACCAAGGTAATGTGCTACCTATCTGTCAAACCGAACAAAGTCTATTCTTGTGCACAACCATGATTTTCACCTCACTTCCTACTAATTCATATGTACCATGAGCCCAATTGTCACAAGAAATACTCATAGTATCACTAATAGAATGAGAATCCTCCCACTGCAGGATGCCTTCTTTTGATGGCTCATTGACCTATGGGTTCTGAATAACGCATACATAAACTCTGTTTAAATCCTCCTCACTTAGAGGTTCAATATATGGTGTAGAATTTCCATCTGTCAAAGGTATCACAACCCTTTCCTCCTTATTTTCAAAGCTGATATACCCCTTATTGAATCTCAAGTCAACATTATTCACATATCACCAAGGGCATCCAAGCGGGGATGGAAAATTATTGGCCTGCAAGTACTAATACCTCAAAATCCCCAGTGAACTTGGCCCTTGTATAGTTATAGATGCATCTTTCAAAACTCCTATAGGAGTGGCCTTAGTCTGATTTTCCATAAACAACACATTAGATGATGGCTACTGATGGAGGCCTCCCCATTTGTACCCATACATCTAATGTAAGCACATTTACTTCGCGCTTTGTATTGATCAATATGTTGCTTAACAACCACCCATCCACAATAACATTCAAAGTAATTTCTTTTTCATAGTCAATGCTATTAGGGGAATATTTGCATGCCGAATCTTTCATCGGTCTAAAGACTTGGGTACAGAGTATTCCCTTTTAACCAACTTCCCAATATCGAATAATGTTCTCACAGTGTGCAACATCTTGCACACCTCTCATAGATCATCGATATTAGTTTGTACTGTCTCTGATGCTTTCTTTTGCTCCTTTAGGTATTGTATCTCACCTTGAAGATTCCTTATCACTTCCATGGTATCCTGGTAAACTTACTTCTAATGAGCAGGATCTAGGTACCTCACATGCAAAACCTCCTCCTTGGTGATCGTAGGCTTTTGGTGCAATGCCTCTCTCATGCGTGCTACTTTATCACGTGTAGTAATATTCACTGTCAATGCCTCAAGTCCATCTGTTATCTTGGGCATCCAATGATCCTCTACCGTACGATGGATTATAACCATCCTAGGTTCCTTTGTTCTCTTGCTTACGCCGCTTACTTTAGATGCTCATATAAGTCTGGGTACTCTTCATAACTATGGTTCTTTCCATAGAAAGAACATGCAATATTCGAGGACATTCACGCTATAGTGGGGAGATCCACACATATAACATGTTCCACGAGGGAAATATCCTCTTCCTCCACCATGGCCTCATCCTCCATATCCATAATGATATCCATGTCCCCTTCCAGGACCTCCTTTAAAGCGCCCCTCATTCTTGTCATAGTGTGTTTGATTATGATCCCAATTCTAGTACTCATTGTTACCCTTATAACTATCTATTATACTTGTTTTTCATACCCTTAGGTCTATAACATCTTGGATTTGACCAATCAGCTGACAATCCTCAGTATCATGGGTTGTGGACTTGTAAATTTTGCAAAAGCAAGATACATTCTTCCTTATCACGCACTGTAAAAAAGGACAATGACTAGCATCATGATTTAAATGAAAAATTTCAGTCCAACAATAGTGAGCATACAGATCTACGAGGGCAAATATCCTTGGTGTGACCTTCCACTTCATAATCTATACACCAAATTCCTGAGCACATTTCATGGGCTGAATTTGCTGATAGATTCTCTAACTACTTTGCCAAAACTTTAATCTGTGCCTCTAGGAATGGAATAACACCAATGTCAATTCTCCCAACTTCCTCAGCAGTAAATCTACTTCCATTACTTTGCATGGATCAGTGTATGTCTTGTGTGATAGCGCTCTTCTAAAAGGTGTAATGAATCCTCCAACGAACCATTGTGCATGCTGGCTAGCGTGAATATGATAAGATAGCTTAGATAGAAGTGTCTTAAAATGAGCATCATACTCATGTACACTCTCAATGGTGCCTTGCTTGATATCCTTGAGTGCACTTATACTCTTCTACTCAAACTCAGGTATATGGAACTCTTTCAAGAAAACATCTCTTAATGCTGCATAATGACACAAGTTTGATTAGGGTCAAATTTCCTACACTAGTCGTGTGTACGCCCCTGTAATGTAGTGGTGAATTGAATTTACTTTCACTCAGTAGCCATGATCACTTTAGCATGCCACAATATTTCACACATATGCACATGTTTGGCAACATCTTCTATACCTCTATACTCCGGGTGACAAAGAGACATCTCCATATAGATATTATGTGGTTGTTGTGGACCTTGACCACCTGATCCGGAACCTCTTGTGTTCCCTCTACCTCTAGAACCACTAGATCCACTAGAGAAAGAACCACCTATACCTCCTAATCTGCCACCTGTAGTTGGAATATGGCCTGTAGATGTACTCCCATGTGCTCTAACAGTAGTACTATACTATACCCCTACAGTATGTGAGGTAGTTCCACTTTCAGAGGTGAATCTAACATTCTACGTGCTCACATTCTGTGTGGATGATGTGCCTAAGAATGATCCTTGAAATGACATTGAAGTTGTCTATCCTGCCATTAATGTTCTTGATCCCTGACTTACTCCTGCTCTCCTACTTCCCAAGTTAGTTTGTTGGTTACTTGTTGTACTAGATACTAAAAAACCAAGCGCAAGGGCTAGGTCACCAGGTGGATTAAGATGCGCACCCGCGGTCTAGGTAGTCTATCTTTGGCGCACTTTTGTGTGAGGATGAGGGGGATCTCTATCATGCTTTCCAAGATGGGGGAGTTCCTGATGCTCTGGCTCCATGTCTTCTACGTGAGCTATAAATCCTTCACGAGCCATCTCTCTCCTCCATGCCATACTCTCTGCAATGGAACGTTGCTTCTCTATCTCCCTCTCACGTGCCTCATTATACTTAAACCTATTTTCCTCTCTCTGCTTCTCTCTTTGCTAGCTCTGCCATCTTAAACTAAAACTATTCCTACCCCTATGTGTGGTGAAGTTTAGTTAGCCATCAGTTTACTCTCTAGGTTAAAAGTTACCATTAAGATCTTGATCGCCAGTGGAATACCTTACAAATATGTTCCTCTTAGATACCGTAAAACTAGAATTCAACTACCTATAGGCAAGAGTACATTGAAATTGTATATTTCAGAATATAATCTGTTTAGAACACTGCGAAACCACGTATCCACAAAGCATGATTCCAGATCATATCAACATCATAGAGGGTTTGAAATTATTCCTATGTCCAGATAAGTGCGTGATACTTCTAATTCTGCTGAGATGCATAAGCAATAAGCCACTTATGCAGTTCCACCTTTGGAAAGATAGCGAAAAATATCACATATAACCTATCATACATGTGTTCTGTTCTACCCAAGTGTGTGCATTAAACTCGGATCCATTGCTGAACCCCACATATATTCTTCCTCCGGATCGGGTATCCATTCCTCAATACTTTCTAGATTTAAGCTGATACGTCTTCATCACAAACAATTATGAAAACAACTAAAAAAGAGGTCCTGGGAATAGAACCAATGATGCAGCCTATAATTTACTAGATAACACCCTAGTCACACCTGGTACATCACTTGACCTAGATTGAACGCTCACGAAGCACGCAAAGGTACTAGGTCCCTCTTTAGGGTTGTTGTAACAAGATGTTAACATGATGAAGGAAGTAGCATACAGATTCATAACTAATCCATCATTCCATAATGCATGCTACACTCGAGATCTATAAAATAACAACTTAAACAATAATCATGATTGAATTAATAACATGCACTACTCACTACACAGAATGACACTTAGATTCATCCAATATCTTCCATCTATTAATAAATACGAAGCTCCTTACAATATTGTCAATCTATACCAATACATCCAGCTCTCTCTTCTTATCTATTATGCACCTAACAACATATATATAAAGGGTGGGGACTTGCCCTTCACGGCTTATCTATTCTAGAAATAGGCCACATTTTATTAATAGCCACACATACAAGTGTAATATATATAGTCCTCTTGCAGATTAATGAAGTGCCAATTTTATTCTCATCTTATCTCCATGCATAAATGCTTCGATCTGCTTCTCTGAAGATAGACAATGCATGACACACACGTCTCTGCATTGTTGGTGTGTTCCGCATGCCATCTTCTAAAAATAGGTCTTCATGCTCAAAATTGGCTAAGTCCTGAAATCTGAACTTACCTTCCGCACGTGGGTCCTTTTCTGTCCTTTTGTGCCCTTGGTTTTGGGCCTTCTATCCCGCACAAACTCCTGGTGTGATCTTTGACAAGTATTCTTTGATCAACACTTTTCCTCTCTAAACCTATTAACCACACTTTGGAAGTACTATCTTGTAAAGGAAAATGACAACTTGAACCATGGGCTCTTGGTGCCATCAATCGAGTGAACCTATGAATGAAAAATTATTGGTAAACTATAAACTCAATCTCATATTTTATCGGGGCTAACAGTTTCTTTGGGATTATCCACTCGGGCGCCGAAGGCATTGTGTATTTGCTTGCACAATTTATCCAGCACACCTTGTACACCGGTTTCATTGTATCACAAGTATAAGCCACAAACCTCTTAGCAAGAGAGGGATCTTCATCAGGGTACTCCCATATATTACTATTTGGCCCATTGGGCACTCCAATCTCAGAGAATATAATCAAAAGCAATATATTACCATACATTATCTTCTCTCCATCTCATGTAACATCAATAATATCTTCTATAATGAAGGCCGAAATGTTGTAGATGGTCCCTTCTATTATCTTCTTGCATACATTCAACCACCTTTTGTTAACTTGGGTCCACCTTTCCTATCCACTCAATTTGGTAAGTAGGCGCGCTACCATATTTATCACCAGATTACTAATATTTGAGATTTAAAATGTGTTCCCACCTTTCTTATACCCATATTCCTTATTTGTTTCTTTGATAGCCTCATTATCACCCAAGTCATCATCAAATGACTCCCTAGTGCAGATGAGTCTAGTGAACTTTGAGATTAATTGTGGAGTTATGCACATTCTCCTTCCAAAGAAAGTAAAAGTAATCTTCATGTATGTGCAACATTAGCCACTGGTACAATCTCTCAAGTTTTCCAAAGAATGGTAGTTCATACATTTGTAGTAATCCAGCCTTCTCCAAAGTCTTCTACACTAAGTCATCATACACTGGTTTATCATCGGTCGTCCTCTCACCTGTGGGTCGAACTAGTTCCAGAGTCATGTCCTTCTTAGTTTGATCTATTCAATGGTTATAATCACTTATAACCATTCTCCTCACATGGGACACCCACTCCATCCCCATCAATACCCCATATGGGTATTGCATCTCTGAATACCATTCCTCATTGAAATTTGTTTCCGTACTTGGTTTATCTTTGCCCTTTACCTTTTTCTTGGGTGAAATGGTTGCTCCTCTCCTTGGTGTCATTCTTGGTTAGGTACTTGTTAGTTCCTACCTTGTGTTTTATTTTCTTAATGCCTCAAACCCTCAGCTGAAATTATCTTATATGAAATATGTAAACCGTGCCCTAGTTTTCGAAACCCTATCCCAAAAACCTTCTTTCCTTCACACTACACCATCCAAACATGTAGAAATTCTTTCCAAAACTTTCTATGTGCATGTTTGTGTTCTTCTCCATAATCTAGTTTATAAATATTTACTTTCACAATTTATCCTTTGCCAATACTCTTGAGGATGCCCTATTTCACACAAGCTCATTCACAAATTTTCACAAGGTAAAAATGATTTACCACGACCCCTTATTTATAGTTTTTCAATTTTTACCACATTAATTACAATGCCACCTACCACCATACTGCCACAATAAATTCAGATTTTCCTTCCTTTCTAAGTGTGTTTACTTTGCATGTCCAACCATGTGTAACCTCTACAACCTTCTGGCACGTAAAAATACACTGAT
Source organism: Taxus wallichiana var. yunnanensis (assembly GCA_018340775.1). Taxonomy (NCBI): domain Eukaryota; kingdom Viridiplantae; phylum Streptophyta; class Pinopsida; order Cupressales; family Taxaceae; genus Taxus; species Taxus wallichiana. Next base: position 39,542,289 of record CM031242.1, read on the forward strand.
CACAGACCTCCTTACGCGTGCTCTCAACACTGAAGTACATCAACCATTACATCCTATTCCAAGTAGTTCTCCCTTCCGCTACCTACCTCATGTTGCCCTGCATGTTCATTCCTATACGTGGATTTTCCTTTGGTATATACCTTATTATCACCATCCTCCTTATGAAACTTTATAATTTTAAACAACCATTATCACCAACGCTACGCACACCCCTACGGTACTTAAGAATCATATCACATGCTCTTGTTTTTCCCGGTCCATTATCAACATCACCTTTTATACATTTTCTTCTATTTGTACTCTACCCCACACTAAATGTATGTGTTGTCCTCTACACATGAACTCAAAAATGGAATAATTAGCTTCGGCACACAAGCCCGCTTATTACACAAAACACTAAACTAAATTGAAAAATCATGGTAATGATAAAAGGAAACACATATAAAGGAAATACATTAAAGAAATCTAATCTAAGTGGTAATACTTCCTTATTAAAAACACCAAGAAGACTTATTTATAGTAGGGATTCAACCTACTCCCGTTGAAATAACTAAGAAACCGTGTCCCATCCAACACCTCTAATTGGAAAGCACCTAAATCAAGTATATAAGTCACAACATATGGTCCCAACCAATGCACTTTAAGCTTTCCAAGGTGGCACAAAAACTTTGAATCATATAGAAGAACCATCTGTCTAACCTCAAGTTTCTTATCCTTAATATGTCTATCATGCCATGCCTTCTTCATGACCTTTTTTAAATATCTACGGCTCCATTGTGTTATAGCACACCTTTCATCCAACTATATTAGTTTATCAATGCACTCTTCAAGTTCTTTCTCATCAGCCAAAACTCATGCGCGCATAATATGCAGAGAAGGTAACATAAATTTCATAGGAAAAATAGCCTTTGCACCAAACACCAACTGAAAGGGTGTGGCTTTGTTTAATATTTTATAAGTTATCCTATATGCCCAATTACATTAGATACTTTATCATCCCAGTCTTTCCTTACAACATCACAAATCTTAGTCAATGTGTGGTTCAATATATTGTTGAAAGCCTCAATAGTTCCATTTTCCTGAGGTGATAGGGTGTTGTTTTATGGTGTGCCACCATAAATTCTACCAATAGTATCCTAATGGTCTCATTAAGAAAATGAGTTCCCCTATCACTTGTCAAACTTAAAGGGCATCCATACTGTTGATAATGTTTTCCAACAGAAACCTTATATTGTAGCTACCATGCAATCCTTTGTAGGCACTGCTCTCGCCCACCTTGTAAGATAATATGTATAAGTTATGATGTAGCATGATCCACTCCTACACGTGGGTGGGGAAACCGGACCCAGAAAGTCAATTTCCCACTTTTCAAAAGGTTATGCACTCGCAATCAACCTCAAAGGAATTTAATCTCTATGCCCATGATTTCCAAGTCTTCGACAATGATCACATGCCTTATAATATTCTTTACAATCCTTATATTTTGTTTCCCACCATAAACCAACCAATAAAATCTTACGTGTGGTAGCATCTCCTGCATAATGTCCACCTGCAATATTTCCATGAGCTTCCTCCACAATAGCTTCGCGCTCATGCTCAAGCACACACCAACGTAGAACTTCATCCCGAACTAGTTTGTATAAATCCTCACTGATCAACATGTAAGGTGTGGCACATATGGCAAGTTGTTTCTTATCTAAACTCTTCATCCCTCAGGAACCATACCAGTACGCAAAAAGAAAACAATATATTCTAAGTCAGAGGGTGTGCGATTCAATATAAATAGTTGGGCATCTGATATTATATCCTCAATACTCTGTGCATCCTCACCTGAGTTAATCCTTCATAAATTTGATCTAGTCCAAAATTGCTCTTCCCTGGCTTAACCACCCTGTAAAATCAAATTCCTGAAACAACAAAATCCAACAATATATGCACCCTTGCAGAATGGGCTTGTTCACCAAATACTTATGTTCCATGTGATCCGTATAGAATATAAATGGTGTTTCTAGTAAGTATTTTTGAAACTTATGTAATACGTAAATCATGGACAAGTATTCAAGCTCTATAGTTGTACAATTATGTTCTATTGGTGTCAATTTCCGCTTGCAAAACAAATAGGATGATAAACAATACCTTCTCTAGGATGGGCTGATACCATGCTAATGGCCATGCCAGAGGTGTCCACATGTACATGAAAAGGTTTGGTCCATAAAGGAAAGCACATAATAGGCGTTGTAGTAAGCCTTTCCTTCAATGTCTCAAATGTGCATTGTTGTACTTCACCCCAATGGAACTTACCTTTACTCTTCAATAAATATTCCAAGGGCATAGTTATTCAAGCATATCCTTTAATAAAATTCCCATAATAACCTATGTGCCCCAAGAATTCATGCACTTCGATCTAGTTAGTGGGTTCCTCTAAGCCCAAAATAACAAGAACCTTAGCAGGATCCACTAATAAGCCTTCTTTACAAATAATGTGTCTAACAATGTCCCAAAAGATGTATCAAAAACACACTTTTTAATGTTTAAGGAGATGCTCAATTTCCTGCACCTATACATCATAATCCTTAAATTATCACAATGATCTTTCACTATCCCATATCCATTCAATCATCCAAGTAAACATGTAAGAACTTATGAATGAATTCCTAAAATTCTTGAACAATAATACGTGAAAATACTACAAGCATATTATTCAATATAAAAGACATAACTGTTTATGCAAAAATTCCCAATTCAGTGGTGAAATTTGTCTTCTCTTGATCCTATTTAGCTATCATCACCGGATGATATACATAAAATCCATCAGTGAAGGAGTAGATCTGACACCCTACAATGCCTTCTAGAATCTCCTCTGTGAATGGTGTGGGAAAGGGATCTATTACACATGAAACATTTAAATCACTATAATCCACACAAATTATTATTCTTCCATATTTATTTATATTGATCACCATAGGGCTAACCCACTCTTACTCCTCAATAGGCTTAGTAATCCTAGATTCTAACATTTTATCAATTTCTTCCTTAACCTTGATGCGTAGATTAGGATTCATCCTATAAGGATTCTTCCTAATTGGGTGCGTACCTTGCTTTATCTTGATTCTAATATCTCCCAAAGAGTGATGTACCCATTTTAACTCATGATAGCCTCTAGGAAATAAGTCCTGGAAGTGACGCAGTAACTCAATTATTTTAGCAACCTCAGAGTTAGTCCAGTAATCACCAATGATGACATCCTTAGGCTCAACATTTGTCCCAATGTTTACATTCTTTGTTTTCATAGGCTCATGATATGCACATGGCTTCTCATCCTCACCCTTAGTATGCTCAACATCCATATTCTACACTTCTTCATCATCAATTACATAGACCATCTTGCCTTTTTATTTTTCTAGGCAGGCACACCCAAGCTACTCTATAGCTATCTCTTCTTCTTCAAAGCATGCCTCTAGATCTAACTCACCTAGTAACTCTTAAATAATTTCCTCAAAATTTGCACTATCTTCCAATGTCAAGATCTTCATAACCTGTAATGCCTCATTCATTTGATGTTTAGTGGAAAAATAGTAAAAGTTTTGAATCATACCTGCAGTTAGTTCTTGTCAATTTCCTATTTCTCTATTCAACTTTTTTCATAAGCATACCATGCACGTGCACAACCTCACAACATGTAGTAGAACTTATGCACCCATAGTGAAGGTGGTAAGGCCTCTTGCCCCTTTATCCATAGTCTCTCACACTACTGAACATGGTGATGAGCATCCTTCCCATGGAATTCACATGTCTTTCTCTAAATAAATCTTGCAAAGAATGTGATTCTCACTTCTCGCCACTCTAATAGACCATCTTTGTGTACCATCCACTAGCGTGTGGTTGTACCACGTAGGGTATATACTAATATATTTATTCTTTCCACTTGATTTGTCCACTGGGCTTCCAAATCACGTAAAAAGACTTCAGTAATTCCTTCACCAGTATACCTTAGTACCTGGTTATTACCCAAACACATAACACCATACGGTCGAATTACGCATATAACTACACTTTTCATCTCATGACTAACCATTTCATAAGTCCCATGCACCCAATTATCACAAGAAATGTTGGTTATATCACTCATAGACTGTGCATCATCCCATTGAATAACTCCTTCCTTTGATAGCTCAAGTACCTCAGGATCTTTAATGGTGCGCACATAAATTTTTTTCAAATCATCTTCACCCAAAGGTTCTACATAAGGTGCAATTTTTCCGTTTGTTAAAGGAATGACAATGTGATCTTACTTGTTCTCAAAAATGATGTATCCTTTATTGAAGCGCATATAAAAATTATTCGTATAACATCAAGGGTGCCCAAGCAATGCCAAAAATGGTCTACCTCTGCAAGCGCTAAGACCTCAAAGTCTCCAATAAACTTGGCCCCTTGTATAGTAATAGTAGCATCCTTCAAGGTGCCAATGGGTGTTGGTTTAGTCCTATTTTTCATAAACAACACATTTGAGTATGCTTGTGATGGTGGCCTCCCCATCTAATTACACACGTCCAAGGTGAGCACATTCACTTCTATGCTTGTATCAATCAAAATGTTACTCAAGAGCCTTCCATCAACAACAACATTCAGAGGGATCTCTTTGTCATAATCAAGACTATGAGGAGGTAGGTTAGCATGCAAAATTTGTATTTCACGCTCAACTCCAAAGCATGTGATATCTTTCCCTTAACCATTCTCCTAATAAAGGAAATGTGTTTTCTTATCATGATATCTTACACACCTCCTTAAAATAATCAACATATTTCTAAGGAAGCTCAGCTACGTTTTCTTTCTCCACCTTCCGTGACTGATCCTTCAAGCATTGTATCTCACCCTGTAAGTTTCTAATAAATTCCATGGTTTCTTGATAAACTTCCTTATGATGAGTAAGATCTGGATACTTTACATATAATACTTCTAGCTTTGTAGTAATAGGCTTCTACTTTGGAACTTCCTTGTGCGTATGGCCTCGCAGCGCATAGTGACTAACACAGTACCAACTTAGGAGCAGGTGCTAACTTCGGCATCCATTGATCTTCCACAGTGTGTTGTAATCTAACCATTCTTGCGCCCTTGTCCCGCTTTTGATTCTTGCTTAGATGTTCATACAAGTCTAGGCATTCTTCATAATTGTGGTTCTTTCTACAAAAAGAACAAATAATATTCTAAGGGCATTCACACCTGTAATGATCAAGGGATCCACATGTATAACATGTTCCTTGTGGAAATTCACTTCTTCCACCGTTGTGACCTCGGCCTCCATCAGAGTGCCCTTTGTTGTGATTATAATCATGATGCTCACCTTGTTCCTTGGAATTATTTTCAACACTGGGATAATAGTAAATGACATCATGAATCTAGTCAATCAACCTACAATTTTTTAGTATCATGAGTGGTAGACCTTCAAATCTTGCAATAACATGACACATTATTCCTTATCATGTGTTGCAAGGGGGTAACCTACTTAAATCATGGTCTAAGTGACATATCTCATAGTCCAACAACATGGCACACACTAATTTATGAGGACAACTATCCTTAGTATGTCCTTCTACTTCACAATCTATGCACCAAATACCATTGCACATTTCATGTGTTGAATTAGTTGACAATTTTTCTAACTATTTTTCCATAGACGCAATCTGAGCTTCCAAAATGGGCTAACACCAGTGTCTACACTCCCATCTTCCTCAACATGCATATTAGCTTCCAAATCCTCATGTGGGTATGTAATGTCTTATGTGAGAGCACCCTTCTGAAAGGTGTGATCAGACCTCCGATGAACCATTGAGCATGCTAACTTGGGTGGATGTCATAAGACAAATTTGACAATAAAGTTTAAAGTAAGCATCATACTCCCTTACACTCTTAGCCATGCCTTGATAGATGTCCTTCATCGAGCTGATGCTCTTCTTCTCAAACTTAGGTATATGGAACTCTTCCAAAAAATCATCAATAACACAAGTATAGTCTATAAAAATCTAGTTTGGATCATATTTCCTATACCAACTATGTGTGCCCTTGTAAAGTAGTTACAAACTAACTTGCCTTACGCTCTAGAGTTATAATCCCCTTAGTGCACCATAGTATCTCACACATATGCATGTGCTCAGTTGCATATTCAATTCCTCTATATTCTGGGAGATGAAGAGACATCTCTAAATAGACTTGCTAGGGTTGGTGCGGATCATGCCCAATAGATACAAAACTTACATTACCTCTTATGTTTCCTCTACCCCCGAACAACCAGATCCGCTAGATCCTAAACTACCTAATCCTCCTGATACTCCCTATGTAGAAGGAAATAAACTAGAGGATGCACTGCCTTATGTTCCAACAATTGTGCTAAATTGAATTCCCATGGTCTACGAAGATGTGCTACTTCTAGACATGATGGAAACGTTTTTGTGCACCCACATTACTCGTGCTAATGACGTGCCAAAAAATATACCTCCAACCAGATCTCCAAATAAAATAGACAACAATTGCGCCACCATAGATGAATAATCTACCTAATTAACTCCTGAACTTGATGGAAAATTAACTCTATCTATCTCTACTCTAATTCTCACACTAATTTTCTTACTGATGATTGTCGTAGAAACTGGAAAACCAAGCACAAGGGCTAGGTTACTAGGAGGGATCAAATGCACACCTATGGTCCTTACAGTCTCCACTAGTGCACTCTCATCTAAGGTCGAAGAGGGTTCTCTACAATGGTTACCCAAATGGGGAGTTTGAGATGCTCCAGCTCCATGTCCTCTACATGAACTCCAAATCCTTTGTGATCCATCTCTCTCCACAACACCATTCACTCCGCAACTTCACGTTACTTCTTCAAATCCCTCTCATGCCTCATTAAATTTAAGCCTCCTTTCTTCTCTCTACCTTTTTTCCGCCTAGTTCCACCATCTTTCACCACACCTACTCCTGCCTCCACACGTGGTGGGGTTTAGCTAGCCATAAGACATTGTTCTAAATCCAAGATCACAATCAAGATATTAATCACTAAATGGATATAAGACATTTACGATTCTATGGGTTCACAAAATAACTTGAACTCAGCAACCTCTAGACATGAATAAGTAGAAACTACATACTCTAAAATATAACTATTCAAAACACCACTCCACTTATCATCTATAATGGGTGTCCACGTCAAATCAACATCATGCAGAGCTTGGAATTATTCCTACATCCAAACAAGTATATGAAACCTCCGATTTATCTTCAATGCATATAAAACTAACCACTATTAAAAATATATAGGGAAAATGTAGAAGAACATCTCATACAACTCATGATATAGTTTCTATTCAACCCATGCGTGCACATTAAAATCAGGTCTAGTGTCAAATCTGTGAGCATACTCTTCCTCTAAATTTTCTAACCACTCTTCAATACTGGCCAAAGTCAACTAATACATCTTCATCATGTAACATCCTAGCAAACAACTTAAAAAGAGGTCTCGGAAATGGAACCAAAATGTAGTCTTGTTTTTTCCCACAACAACCCAAGGTGTGCTAGCACATCACTCATCCAAAAATGAGTGCTCACTAAGCACTCAAGGGTATGAGGTTCCTCTTTTATGGAAGCTTTTTCAGAAGTTATCATGATCATATAAATATTCCAGATCCATAACAGATAACTAAATATATTTCATAACATAAACTAGATCTAGAGCTTAACTATTTGTAATAATATCTAAATGAGAACCATAATCAAATTTACCATATAAGATCCATGCTCAGATAATTCAATAACCAATATCCAACCACAAAGGTCCATTATGTTAATTACTATAAAACACAGAAGCTTCATACATACTTAACAATGTCACCATCAATCATGCGTGCCCATAAACCAATAACATAACTCTACAAAATGTGGATGATGCCTAAACCGTTCAAATCAATACATACATACATACATACATACATACATACATACATATATATAGGGGTGGGAATTTCCCTTCACCGCCTATGCATCCTCAAAATAGGTTACATGATAAGAATAACCATGTGCCACTACAAGATAACTACAAAAGCATGCAAGCTTTCCTAATAATAGATCTACTATAGTTAACTCTTAGTTTAGATCCTATTATTAGCTCAGAACTATGCATGTCACTTGGTCTTCTCCTTATCCCAAAATAGACCTTTCTTGAACTCGCAAGTATTTGTGTTTCAATTTTATCTTTAAAACCTTTTTTGGCTGCCACTCCAAGTTGATATTTAAATATACATCCCAAAACTAGCTAAGTGTTTGTTTTGTCTCCGCACACATTCATATCTAACTCTAGTGCACAAACTCTATTCTCCTCACATGTGCTTCCTCATGCACATTTCTTCTATGATGCTTTTAGCACGTGCTAACCTCTATTTTCAAGGAATTATTTGTTTTCTACGCTCAACAAGAAGGATTTAGTTAGGGGACTAAAATGGTAGTGATAAGAATGTTAAGCATGGAATGATAATAAGAGAAGGCTTCAAGTTGTCTTTTGTCAATTTTGCAAGCCCTAAACCATTATAGACTTGTTCAGATTCCTCTTAGGTTGATTAGGTGAGGCTATTTTTTTAATCCCATTGAAAGGTTAAATGCGTGATAGGAAGTCCCGATGCTCTGCACCAAAAATATCCCAAGAAATTTTAGTTGGGTATTAATCTAAGTATGAAAACCCAAAATATAATAAAATTTTGAAAAAATACCAAGATTTTCTAGCTTGGTCATATTCAGAATTGAAGGCTTATAGCCATGATCTATTTCAACATATCATTCCATTAGAACTAAAAAGCAATCCTTTTAGGTAGAAATAAAGGCCAATAAACCCCATGATCACCACAAATATGCAATAATAACTTACAAAACCTAAGGATGGGGTAATCATTTAACCCACTATATATTCATCTTGGGTCACCAACTTGGTCCCAGTCATAAAAATGAATGTTGATATTAGGTTGTGTGTTGATTTTATAAACTTGAACAAGGCCTCAATAAAAGAAAATTACCCTTTCCCAACATAGAAAACAAATTGTAGATGATAACAAGCCCGGATATGCTTTCTACATTGGATGACTTCACATGGTACAATCAGGTGGTGGTCAAGGAATCAAAATAATTCAAAACTACTTTTACCACCCCTTGGAGAACCTATCTATATCTCATAATTCCCTTTGGTTTAATGAATGCTGATGCTAATTTTTAAAGGGCCATGTATGTTTCATTTACTAGGTTGATTAATGATTTTATTTTGGTTTATCAGGAGGACATTATAGTTTATTCTAGGAAAAGGTGTGATCATTTGGAGCATCTTGAGAAAAAAAATTCAATTGTAAAGATTTTGGCATTTCTCTAAATCCTAGGAAATTCCAATTTAGTGTGCAAAAGGACAAATTTTTAGAACATATTGTGTCCTATGAGGGAGTAATGTTTAAACTAGATTGGGTTGAATCTATAGGTAGGGTGCCCATCCCCCAATCTAAGAAATGTATCCAATATTTATTTGGTCAAATCAACTTTGTTAGAAGCTTTATATCCAAATTTATTGAAATTAATTTTCCCATTACAAGTATGTTGAAAAAGTATTAAACTATCAAGTGGGTGGACAAGGCAATACAAGATTTTAAAGGAATAAAAGATACACTAAAAATTGCCCCTGTTATGGATAGTCTTAATTACAAAAGGGAGTTTTAAATATTTTATTTTGCATCCAAACACACCATAGCTTTAGTATTATTTCAGGAGGATGATTAAGGTAATGATAATATAATTTCCTTCTTTAAAAAGTCCTTAAAAGGTTCTAAATTGAATTATATTGTGATGGAAAAGTAAGCTTTTTCTTTGGTAAGACTTGCTAAAATTTTTAGACCTTACATCTTGAGCTCAAGGGGGTTTTATTTTATGCCACATAGCATGGTAAAGGAAATTTTGAAGCAAATGGAGGAATTTATTAATATATGTAAATGGGTAAAAAAAATTCAAGACTTTGACATAGAAATACAAACCACTAAATTAGTACAAGGCCTTGGTTTAGAAATATTGATGGGTGAGGCTAGTTTACAAGTGGTATAAGTGAACCATGTTTTTGGTGATGTTGAGGATCCTTTGAAAAAGGTATGATCTTTTGTTTGGTATAAAGACATTATTTAATACCTAAATAATTTGAATTATCCTTCCGGTTTAGATAAAAATAAGAGGAAAACAATAAATCTATTTTCCCAAAAGTATCTCTTGACTGAATTAGGTTTGGCCTCGAAAAATCCTAAGGGAGTTCTCATGAGATGTATAAATGAAGATGAGGCCTTTAAGTTGGTGAATAAATTTCATGGGAGAGTTTTGGGGGCATTATGATGCTAAGGTAACTCTCATAAAATCCTTAGGGAAGGATATTGGTGGTCATCCTTGTTTAAATATGTTCCTCAAATGGTAAGGAGGTGTGAGACTACCAACATTTCTTTGGCAGACTAAAATATTTCGGGTCTCTACCATTGTAACTTGTGTCGGTTAAGGATCCCTTTAGAGAGTGGGGATTATAATTCATTGGTGAGATGAAATATGTATCTAGTGTAGGCCATAAGTGGATTTTGGTTACCACTGATTACTTTACCAAGTGGGTAGAAGCAATCCCTACCAAGAAGGCTACTCATCAAGTAGTCATGGAATTCCTCTTGAACAATATCATTTATAGATTTGGTGTCCCTGTAAAATTGGTTGCTGATAGTGTTATGAGTTGTAGAGCCAAAAATTTAATGAATATCTATAAAGAGTATGAGATAAGCCTCACTTATGCCTCCAATTACAGTTCTCAAGGGAATGAGCAAGAAAAATCAAGCAACAAAACTTTCTCAAAATACTAAGAAGAACATTGAGGGTTAACAAGAGAAATGGGGGTGAGTAGCTCAAAAAAATTTATGGGTTGATAAGGTTACACAAAAAAGGTCCACTGGGAAAATCCTATTTGAGTTGGTATATGGTGTTCAGATGGTTTTTCCTCTCCATTTACGATTACCAACTTATCAGTTCATGCAATAATTAGGAGATGAGGAAGGATTTGATCCTTATGTTTCAAGGATCAATCAGATTATTGAGCTTGATGAAGTTAGGAAAGAATCTTATTAAAGACATGTCATATTTGAAGAAAGAATTAGGAATATATTTGATAAGAAGGTTACTCCAAGAATTTTCTAAGTTGGTGATTTGGTTTTGTTATGGGATAGTAGACATGAGGATAAAGGAAAACATGAGAAATTTTATGCTCTCTAGATGGGTCCTTATTCCATTAACATAAGGATAGGAGAAAACACATTTTCTTAAGAGATTTGGATGGATAATTACTTGAATTTCCTGTTAATGGTAGGCATCTCAAGAACTTTTTTGATTAAATGTGTGTCTCTTTGTAACATTGTATAGTGTATAGTCTTGTTGGTTTATCCTTTATTTTGTTTATTTCCTATTCCCTTTTGATCCTCTGTGATTAGTTTTTGTAGTTTATGTGTCTTCATGGATGTTATTTTTTTATTGACCGGTGTCTTATTATATGACTTCTTACCGATGGAGAGGCATCCGGTATACCGCCCATGAGTTTATGTGGTTCTTTAAACACCCACTCTGGGGGTTTTAATACCTGATCTAGAGCCAATATTGGTGCCCATTTTTATCCCTATGTATCCTTAGCACCAACTTTGGATAGTTCTCCATTTTTCTTAGTATGATCTTTCCATTACCCATATTGTTCCTCGTTCTGTCTCTGCCTTGTGAAATTGTTCATGGTCATGTTGATGAAAACCTTATCTTAAATAATCCTTTGTACCATGTTTCCCTATGGTAACTATTCCTTTATTCCAAGAAGGTGTGAGGGGATCCTTGAAGTGCATTTTACAGTTTAAAGAAGTTCTAAGAATGATCTTGCAGATTCATGTAACTCCATGTTAACTTCTTACCTTGTTCATGAATTTAAGATACTTCAAGAAGATAACTTGTAGATTTGAGGGGTTCTTGAATGATTGTGCAAATTTTGAGGTTAAACTAAGAGTTGATCATTGCATAGTAAAATGTATGAACCACTTTTCCGCATGTATCATCTTCTTATGTTGCAAATTATTATCAGCTCCTTTCATCACTTGTGCCCCCTTGACATCGTGTTTTAACCTTGTAACATAAGACTTAATATATTTTTAATGTTATCTTCAATTTAGGTGAAAAGGTGCATAGTTGTAGGTCCCATAATGATCTCTTAACCTTCACGTTGCCTTTTTAGTCCAGAATTGAAAATACCCATTTCAAAAAAATTAAGTAGTCTTGTAGTGGGGAGTACATTTTATTTCTATGGTTGCAAGTTTTCAGATTGCGTGCCCAAACCCAACCCCCGTAAAATGGAATATTCGAGGTATCGGGGGAATGCATGTCCTTAAATAAATTTCACACTTTTCATAAAAGAATGTAAATTAAAAATCCAAGTCCTAGCCTCGTAAAAGGAATATTCAAGGAATATCCCCTTATCCACTCACTTATTGATTAACAAAAATAAGGATCTAGTGGCCTAAAAGGGGATACTAGGGTATTAATGTTAATCTAAATAGGAGGAACAAAATGTTGTAATAATTGAGCTAAAACAATATGGAATGAATGTAAATAATTATTCTAAGTGGAATAAAACCCTAAATGTGCAAGAGAAAGGAGATAAGTTGTTTAGTTTATTCAAAGAGACTGTGCCGTAGGTTTGAAAGTAGAATATGGAAGTGCAAACAAAAATTTAGGAACCCTATGATGACTAGATCTTGAAGGTCGAAATGATTGGGGCACTGGGATAAGTCTTGGGACACCATGGTCTACAATCCTGGGCACTTTGATCTCTGTAAATGCTCACAACCTAAATTTGATATGGTCACAAGGTGTCTTTGAGTGATTCCTATTTTTGTGTTGGATCTATTAGATGAGCTAGAAAATGACCTGCAATGCAAAAGGAAGTATCAAAACCTAGAAAAATAAAATATCTAAATGAATGGGTTAGAATGACCTCAGCCACCAAACTAGTGGTCTTATCACTGAGCGTTGCACTACATTTCAGACCCGGATGTAGTTCTGGTGTGTGTGTGCATGTCATTCCCTAGGTTCTCTCATTCTAGTCACACTTTGTGAAGTAGCAAGAAATAATAGTTGTAGAAAATGTAAATAGTATGTGTGCGTGGAATATAATAGAATCCCTTCCTAATGGTGTGTGTGATGTAGATCTCCTAGCCTTGATGCATGGCACTATGTGGATGTAAGTGATGCAATGGATGCAACTCTAGATGGAGTGATAGTAGTGTGTGATGTTATGACCTAGGACCCTTATTATGGTCTTATAACTTTATATTTATAGGGCTCTCAAGATTAATTTCATAATTAATCCCGACAAGGTTGATTGGGAAAAAGATAAAGACAATAAATGGCTAGAAAGGCCCCAAAAAGAAGTGGGAAAGGATGTGCATAGACTAGGGTACCTAAAGTGGGACCAAGGCACCTGGGTCACCCCAATACAGTGAGGGTGCCCTGATTTTGGGCTAGACTAACGGGGAAATTACGAAATGGGAGGATAAGTGCAATACAATATGCGGGAATGATGAAATAAAATATAAAATAAGGATGACCAAAGGTGGGATTAATTAGTATTTTATCCACTTGAGAACCTTCTAAATATTAGTATAAGACCGGGCTAAATAATTCCTAAAGTGCATGATTTTGTGTCTACATTTTCCCCTACTTTATGTTAGTGAGTAGAATGCTTGGTAACATAGAAAATACAGAGATGTGTACCTGATATCCATGTAGTGTGTAGAAGAAGACATGCTGATGGAATAGACTCAAACATGGAATGAAAAAAAGAAAAATGTGGAGGAGCGTGGATTCTAAAGATGAAAAATGAAAATAAAAAGTGATGAGAGTGAACCTAGGGTAGGATACATGCGTAGCTGCTGCTATGTGTAATGTACCTACATGGTTAGTAAAGGAAAATGTGTGTAGTGGTGTGTTTTCATTGTCGTTGTTTTCATTTTTATTGCCTCCAATTTGATTGCTTGTTTCTCATACAATGAACATGCAAGGAGAAAATGATCAAGTGGTCAAATATGTATGTATGTAAAAATACTATCTAAAATATGCATGTGTAAAGTATGCAAATGTAAATTATGCTAGAAAAAGTGTAATTGAAACATGTACACTGATCCATGTTTAGGAAAAGGGTGTAGAAGGATATCATGTATCTGTCATCAATTTTTGGGAAATCTCACACCACCCTATTTGAAGAATTATAGGGAGGAAATGCTTTGTTCCCTCCAACTTTAACCGTTTTTGCTGAAATGTGTGAAGAGATATCTGTACTGTCCTTGTTTTTTGGGTGATCTGACGCCACTAGATGGAGAAGTGTAGAGAGGAATACCCTTTGTAACCATCAAGCCTATAACTTCTCCAAAGAATTTTTGAAGGAAACCATGTCATTTTATGGCCAATGTGTATGGAGTTCATAAACTAGTATGAACTCATTCATTGTGTCTGAACCAGTGTAAATACATTGTGATAGTATAAAACCCTCAATGATGCCCCCCCTCTTTGGGGGCACATGTAACATTGTTGAAAGGATAATGCGGCCCCAAAAGAGGACCCAACCACACTCTAGCTTTGTAAAACTCTACCCTAAAGGGGGAAATGGAAATGTTTCATAGATACCAAGGCATGCGCAAAAGGGGATGGCTATTCAATACAAGTGTTAGTTCGAAAACACATGCATGTAATAAGACAAATGTAAAATATGCAAACAATGTAGAAACTATCAAACAAAGTAGTTTAAACATGTTAGAAAATAAACAGAGACCACACAAAGTGGATCTCAAACACGAGACATCACTCACAATGTCACAAGACACATAAGGCCATCATGGCTGCAAACAAATGACAAGTGTGCACACAAGAAAATGGTAAAGCCCACATACAATGGAAAATAAAGCAGAAAAGTAGAAAAAAACAAGTAGTCATGGAAATATGTAGTCCTAAAAAACAAGTGTTGCACATAGAACATCCATTAGAATGTTAGAGAAATAGCCAAAATGTCAAAGCATATATGATCAAGTAAATGTAAGATGATAAGTACAAAATGAAACGATAACACCTGGATAAGATGAATGTGGGTGCCTCCATCAACTAGTATTGGAAGGGTAGAAGGTGAACATCCATGCAAGTGTGTAAAAGTCCTATATCTACGTGATCAAACTAAACAAAGGCATGGACGTGCATGTGTGTATGATAATGACATACAAGAAAGAAGTCTAACATGTGTAATAAAGTTAGCATGCAAAACACTAGTATGCAAAATTGAATGCCCCAAAGACAATGCAAAGTATGTTGAGGATGGATGGAATGAAATGCAAGATGGAATGATAGGAGAAACGTGTGCCCCGATTGGATGGAAGTGTATATGCAAAGTGAGTTTCAATTTTTTTCCCCCTCAAGAGCTATGAATGAATCATAAATGAGAGCCCGTCATCGATAAATGGTCGAGTAGTGTTTGTTATATCTAAGACGATGTGATGAGTATGTGTATGGAATGGTGATGAAATGTGACCTATAAAGATATGTGCATGGACCTTGTAGGCGAAGTGTATACCACAAATTATTGAATGCATGAGTGATGATTTAGCCCTAAGCATATATCACTATAGAATGAGTGTATGGTGATGAGACATATGGAAATATGTGTGTGGACCCTATAGCCTAAGCATATACCACGACTTGTTTGAATGGCGAGTGATGATTTAGCCCTAAGCGTATATCACTATGAAATGAAAAGGTGATAATGGGTGATGATTTAACCTAAAGCATATGTCACTATGGGATGGACAAGAAGGGAGTGGTGATGTACCCTAAGGTGTAGGCCACTACCAAATGATAGAATGGGGGTGGTGATTTAGCCTAAAGTGTATACCACTACAAGATGATAAGAAGGGGTGAAAATTTAACCTAAGGTGTATGTCACTAATGCAAGAAATAGTGGATGCGGAAAATGTTACATTGGTGAAGGTAAGATTCATTTGATTGGTAAACCCTCAAAATTCAAGTATGAACCGATGAACTAGAGTGCATCATAGGGTAGTGAGTGTAGCATGTGGAAGACAATGTAGTGTGAATGACCAAGTGAGGAATACATGATGTAAATGTGTGGTGTAAACAATGCAATGTAGGATGTGTAGCGTGTGTAATGTAGGAAAGGAATTCATAGGTGTATATAGAAATGGAATATGTGATGATGATGGGTAAAGATAGACCCATGTATAATGTAACCTAGTGTAAATATAGAATGTAAGGAAGAGATGAAAAACTAGACGCAGATGAGATGACGACTAGTGTAGCGTGTATGAGATAAACGATGTAAATAAATAATAAATGAGGTATGTGTAGGATAATGTAGGATGGATGGTATGTATGGAAATTTGTATAATCTATCATGCAAAGTGTGTGGCATTTAGTGTAATGGTAACCCCTCAACAATACAGTGTGAACCGAAGCACAAGAGTGCATCATCAGGTAACTAGGGTGGGAGAATACGTAAGAAGTATTCAAAGAAGAATATAAAGAATAGAGGTGCAAATATGATAATATGAATAAGGGGTGATTGGGTAATGGTGATTCCCCCCAAGCGGTTCTAAAATAGAAAACACTTGATGAGATCGAAGGACGAAGGTCTGTCGACCAAAGTGCCTAGGATGATAAGAGGGGAGGGAGATTCTTGAGTAAGATTGGCATGGTAGAAAAATGTTGGGCGGGTGAATGGAGAAGATATGCATGTGACGTGTACACATAAGATGAATTTCATAGCATAGTAAAGTGTGTGGATGATGGAGAATGAGGAGGTGTTATGCGTAAGGAGGAGAACAAGCCATGTGGAGTAAAACGAGGCGGTGATCGGAAACATGATATTGTAGTAGTCCTAGGAATGGGCCTATCCCGATGTGTAGGACTAATGGAATGGAGTAGTCACGTAGGGGCTAATTAAGGCATTGAAGTAGTAATAGGATTCATAGGTGGTGACAGTAAAGGAGTTGTGTGAGTAAGAGGGGAGAAGCATGAGTATTGGAATGAGAAGGTGATGATAATGGAGGTGAAGGTGGAACATCGTTAATGGAAATAACTTGGTTTTCGTAAACAAATTTAAGGCATAAATGGTTCATGGAAATAATAGCTTGGGATTGATGAATCCAATTGAGGCCAAGAATTAAGTTGTATCCTTTGACGGTTTGACTTACAAGACAAGGCAGGAGGAGAGTGAGAGGACCAACTGTGATAGGTAACTTAACAACACCATAGGGTCGTTTGAATGGAAATTCAATTTGTGATGGAGGGTAGCCAATAGATCACAAGAAAGACAAGGAACATGCATTAATAGGAGAATATGGATCAACCTTGGTGTGGTTGATAACAGTTGAACCAATATATGTTTAAGCTATAGATGATCAGATGGGAACGTGGTGTGGTATTCAATGTTAGAAAAAGAGATAACAGGTGGGGTTGTGTTAGTGTTAGTGACTAAGAATTTGAGCACGCCCACATTGAGAGATGGTGCAACATGGTATGTATGATTAGCTAAAGAATCCATGGTATTTTTGTCATGTTGATGGGAATCATTATTAAAAATTTTGATTTTACCCTTATCCTTAGAGGGAGGAGGGCTAGTAGGTTTTGGAAATTGAGTTGGTCATTGTCAAGTAGATCTTGGATAATTGTGTGAAGTTTCAAACATCGGTTGGTAGAGTGTCCTACACAATGATGATAATCACAACAGAATTTTTCATTGTAATTGCATCCTTTAGGTCATGATGGATCTAATTCGAGTGGTGGAGGAAGGGTAATGAGGTTGTTATCGAGGATTTGTTTTAATATAAGATGTGGTGCCATAGGAAGGTTGGTAAATGTATGCCTAGGCGGTTGGGACTGAACTTCCTTAGAAGGGGTAATGGCATTGACAATAAGTTTAGTGTCGATGGGATTAGATGTAGAGGGTTTAAATGGCATCTTGTTTTGAAAATGAGTAGAGGAAGAAGGTTGTTCTTGATACTTAAGTTTTCTAATGGAGAGAAGCTTAGATTCACGGAGTTTAAGAGTATGGCAGAGTTGATCAAAAGAAGAAAAGGTCTCAAAGAGAACACTTTCGTAGAGAGGTGGTAAAAGACTTTGTATAAATAGATCTTACAGTTCAGCATCGGTGAGGACATTAGTCATTTTGGCTAGATTGTTCTTATATCTTAAAACATAATTAGCAAACTGCTCATTGGGTCCTTTCTTAAGTTGCGCTAGTTGGGCGTAAGATATCTTAGAACCGATGTTGATGGAGAAGTGTGTGAGAAAAGCATCAGCTAAATGGGTGAAGGAATCAATTGAATGAACAAGTAAATCGTAAAACCAACGCATGGCATAGTCATGGAGGCTATGAGGAAAGAGTTTAGCTAAGAGAAGATGATCATCAGCAAAATCAAGACAAGCAACATGAAAGGCTTGAAGATGCTCTTGTGGGTCACCATGTCCATTGAAAATGGGCAATTTAGGAGTGACAAAATTAGGAGGTAGAGGATAAGTAGAGAGGATAGGTGCAAATGGAGTGTGCAAAAACAAGGTGGAATCTAAAGATGGAGATGTAGTGGCTTATTGCAATTTGTGAATTTGGGCCTGGAGATTGTGATACAAAGAGGTTAAATCTTGATTGCCAACAGAGGAGGGTTGTTATTGATGTGAGACCAAAGGAGGCATGAAGTGATTGGTAGGAGTGGGGACTAAAACTGGAATAGTAGAGATAGGTGGAAGTGTAGAAGCAAGGGGTTGAGTGGCTATAGAAGTGGGTAGAGCGATAGAAGAATTGAGTTCAGCCAAGTTGGTAGCTTCTTCATGAGCCACATGCAAAAGTAGATCTAAATCCTATGGGTGTTTGGCAAGATGATCATTGATAGCCTTAAGGTGGGCTTCAGTAAATTCCTCGAGAGAAGGATCCATGGGAAAGGGAGGCAATAAACCCTAGAAGGTGCTATGAAGAAACGTGGGGTTCACCAAAATGATTAACAAAAATAAGGATCTAGTGGCATAAAAGGGGATGCTTAGGGTATTAATGTTAATTTGAATAGGAGGACTAAAATGATGTAATAAATAAACTAAAATAGTATGGAATGAATAAAAATAATTATTCTAAGTGGAATAAAACCCTAAATGTGCAAGAGAAAGGAGAGAAATTTCTTAGCTGATTCGAAGAGACTGTCATGGGAGTGAAAGCGAACGGAAGTAAAGACGAACACTCAAGAACCCTGTGAAGACAAAATTTGGAAGGTTTGAAATGACTAGGGCACTTGGGATAGTCTTGAGGCACCCTGAGGCACCCTGGTTTGTAGTCCGGGAACTCTAATCTCTGTAAATACTCAAAATCTAAATCGATATGGTCGTAAGGTGACTTTGAGTGCTTCTTGTCTGTCGCAATGGATATGTTGGACGAGCTAAAAAATGACCTGTAATGTAAAAGGAAGTATCAAACCCTAGAAAAATAAAATATGCAAATGAATGGGTCAAACTGACCTCCGCCAAATTAGTGGTCTTATCACTTAGCATTGCACTACATTTCAGACCCGTATGTAGTTTTGGTGTGTGTGTGTGCATGTCGTGCCCTAGGTTCTCTTGTGCTGGTGGCACTTTGTGAAGTAGCAAGAAATAGTAGCTATAAAAATGTAAATCGTATGTGTGCATGGAATAGAATAAAATCCCTCCCCATATTTAGTGTGTGTGATGCAGATCTCCTAGCCTTAATGCATGGCACTATGTGGATGCAAGTGATGTAATAGATGCAACTCTAGATGGAGTGATAGTAGTATGTGATGTTATGACCTATGACCCTTATTATGGTCTTATAACTTTATATTTATAGGGCTCTCAAGCTTAATTTCGTAATTAATCTCGACAAGGATGACTGGGAAAAATATAAAGACAATAAATGGCTAGAAAGGCCCCAAAAAGAAGCAGAAAAGGATGTGCATAGACAGGGCGCCAAAAGTGGGACGTGGCACCCCAAGATAGGCTGTGGCACCCTGATTTTGGGCTAGAATGACATAGAAGTTGCGAAATGGGCAGATATGTACAATAAAATATGTGGGAATGATGAAATAAAATATAAAATAAGGATGGCCAAAAGGTGGGAATAATTAATACTTTGTCCACTTGAGAACCTTCTAAATAGTATTATAAGACTGGGCTAATTAATGTATAAAGTGCGTGATTTTGTGCCTACACTTATATCCAAAAGTCAAAGTTATTGCAAAATTAAAAGCTTTAATTCCATCTTTGAGGCCCAAAAGAGAATATTCCTTGAATCTATAAGCTACATAGAAAATATGCATCTTTGTTTTTTTCTGATTGATAGTTTTATAATTGGTGCATTTATGCAAATTACACTTTGGTCCACAAATTCCGAGGGGACACATGGCACTCTGCGAAGCTATAATGAAGATTACAATTTTTTTCGCTCCTAGCTTAGTAGTTAGTTGTTGAAAAATTGTGAATTGTGATTTCACCCCATAGCCCAGTAAAGAGGACATGTGTCATGAATTAGCAGAAGTAGATGAAGAAAATAGATCCACACTTTTTAGTTTGCATCTTTGTAGTAGTTGTAATATTGTAAAGCGCATTCTCACTCCCACAATTTGATGGTTTGGACACGTGTTAATGTCTTAAGCCTCTTGGAAAGCAAATAAACTTTACAACTTGTAATTATTACAAAATTACAAATTTCCTACATGGCCCCAATGCCTAAAGAGATGACTAAGAAAAATTAAAGGTATGCAAAGATGCCATATAGGATTTTTGTAAGGCATAAACAAATGAGAGAATGCCAAGCCATATAAGTGAAATCATATGTGGCCCATATGCCCACGTGCAAGGTGAGATCCAAAGTTTAAAGTGAAGAATTAACCACCATGAATGAAGAAACCATGGAGGTAGATTCCTTCATTAATAAAAGCATGCGAGGAGCCATATAGGGCTGAAATTTGCAAAAATCATCACTTTTCCTCCAATTTTCAAGTTTAAAGAGCACTCTGAATCCCTAAAATGAGAAAGTTACTAGATTTATGCATTTTAATTATTTGAATGGTGGTTTTAGAGCTCTAAATATGAATTAGTAGCTGATTTGGATTGTAGTTTGGAGACCACATATCTACATGTATCTTATTTTCAACGTTCCATGGGGAATTTGGGTATATTCCCTTCGAAATTTTTGTATAAAAGTGAAGTTCTATCTTCATTTTAGGATTTCTTATTTTTGGGGTTTTATTTAGGGTTATTACATATTGTATAGTCAATAGTAGGGATTAAGATTGTTTGCATATGTCTCCCTTGTCAAATTGAATACACATAACCAATTCACTATGTATAAGTATAGTATTTTCAAATGCATGCACAGATAAAGTAAAGGAATGTGCATTCTTTTTGTTGTAATTTTGTATCTATCAGATCAATGAAATATAAAGAAGCACATTTCATAGCATTGTGTTAGACTGGTTATTGAATGAATGTTGTTTTGTAGTGTTACTTAGCAATATTTGTTTTAGTTGTAAAATTCCTTTCTGTAATGGCAATCTAGGAGTGAATATTTGTTGCCTTCAAGGGTATCCTAGGTTTTATGGATTTGGCATGATAGATACATGAAGTTTTAATCACAAGTGTTTGTGTTAAAGTTTTAGAGATTACATGGTATTGTTTGCATAAATTGGGTATCCATGAATGCAAATTCCCCCAAAAAGGTCATGCTATTTTGATTTCTAGATCTTGTGCATCATATGGACATCATGTTTATATGGCAAAAATTGTTTTTTCTCCCTATTATATCCACACACATCCTTTTATTCATCTAATTTCTATAGTCACATCCTATTCTACCCTTTGTAAGATACATGTCCTTCGCATATTTTGAATGAGCTTGAATTTTATTTTAAAGCTAAGTATTATGAATGTCATTTTGTCCCAAGTTGTTAACAATATCCTTTTAATGATGTTCATAGTCACCTCTGATCTATATTTTGTGGCTTGTGTCTAAGAAACCAATTGATTGCGGTACTTTGTGACCATTATTTTGAATGAGTGTTGCATTTTGTGGTTGAATTCAGTCTTAGATTGAAATTCCAACAAGTTTGAGGTTGTAAAACTTGATGTCTCCCTCTCCCTTTGTCACCCATTACATTCTCTCACCTTGGCCTAGGTAGAGCCATAAATTAGTAGGCAAACAACCAAACCCTCAATAAAGTTCCTCCCTATCATCCCGATAAGGCTTGATCATGAGGAGAATAAATATCCATCCCTGGATACAAATGACAATCAATAGGCATATCTTTCTCCCTTGTTCCCTTTCACGTAAATTTTCATTCTAGCCTTATTTTGGGGGTGTTAGATTGGGAACCAACCGCCTTGTGTCGTCATTTCCACGGACATTGATTCATATAATTAAGATTTATATAATATTTATCCGATTGAATCAAGTTTTGAACTATATTCCTCAAGTTTCATTAGTTAATGTTATTCTAACAAGCTATGTGTTCTCTTCAATGTCAACCAACACTCTTGTGGTGTAGTTTCAAGGATATTTAAAGCTAAGATAGCCATATTAGCATGTTAAGGCACTTTTGGCAATCGACAATGTTTAAGATAGGTTTATTTGCTAAATGATTTCCTAGTTTCAAGTATACCTGCTCCTTATTTGATTTACATAATTTTATGAAAGTTGTATCAATTCATGTGTTTTTGAAGCATGGTTTAGTATATTCTCAATATCTACCTTGTCTAGAGTGTAATCTCTAGTGGTGACTCCATTTTGAGTTTTGTGTCTGGTTAATGCTATATTATTTACTATATTTTGTTGGTAACTCTGAATCTACAAAGCTAGAAGGATTGAGGTCCTCTTTTAAATCAAATCCTACTAAGAAAATTATTCCTCAATTAAATGTGTTGTAAATAATAAGGAAGAAATTTTGGAAATGAATAAGAGTTCAAAGATCAAAGGTAAGGATATTTAATCTATTGATATTGGAGATTCTCCTTTGATTAAAGATTCTTTTGTTCTTCTAATAATCCTTAACTTGATAGCATTTTTTCCCATTTGCATTCCTTTGCAACAAGATTTTGTGCCTAAATATACTAAAATTTTTCCTAATCTCAACCATTAATTTATAGTTAAGAATAGAACCTTTGGTTTTGAGGGTTCTCCTTTGAGAAATATCCACAATATTAACCCTATTATTTTACCTCATGGACCACTTGTTCAAAAATCGGTTGATTGTCCTTTTGAAAATCTAGTTGACAAAAATATGGATCATCCTCCTCCATGTCCTCCTTTCACATTCCAAAGTTTAATACCTATTAATTTTGGGGATACACTTGGATACCCTAATGAGGTACATAATTAAGTAATAAATATATTACCTAAGTTTCAAGGTAGCAATGATTTTTACGAAGAGCAACATCTTAGATCCTTTTTGAATATCATTGATGATTATGAGATTGAGTATGGGAATGTTTATTTGAATTTTTTCATGCATACTCTTGGAGAAGATGCTAGATAATGGTTTGACGCATTGTCTCGTGGGAGTATTGACTATTGGATGAGATGATGAATGCATTTAGGATTCAATATGGTGATAGAATAGATCCTAGGTTTCTTTTAGATGAATTTGAGAATTTCAAGAAGAATCCTAATGAGTGTGTGCAATAATTTAATAAAAGGTTCAATAATACATTGATGAGACTTCCAATCACTCTTAGGCCAGGTGATGAGTCTTTTTGATAAAATATTGTGATGCTTTTGATAAGAAGGCAACTTATTACCTAAGAGATAAGGCCCATGTTAATCTTAGGCAGGATTTTTCTATGGCCATACAAATTGAGAATAATATTAAGGTTGTTGGTAAACCTCCTAAAAGAGAAGGGGTAAAGTTTGTGAACCCTTTAAAGCAAAAAAACTTGTAAGTCATCCACTTTAGAGGAGGTAGTGAAGAATCTATTTGGTGTTGTTAAAGAGATATCTTATAAGCTAGCTAGATCAGAAAATAGACTAACACCTCCACGGGTTACGAGAATCAGAATCAAAATAGACCAACACCTCATGGTAGAGGGAATGATAGAGGAAAGATAACCATGAGTATGGATAATAGGAAACAAGAATTTAGAGATGCTAAAGGTGTCCCTCATACTTTAGGTACTTAGGTGTTACTAGTTGAGAATATTCCCATCATTGAGTGGTGTGATAAATGCCTTTTACCTCATGCTCCTTGTGATCAAGTGACTTTGAAAATAAATCTAAAAGACTTTGGATCTGATTAGGATTTCATTGATGCATTTATGTTTGAAGAGATCTTAGACCTTAAAGGTGGATTTTCTTCCATAAATTTGTCATGTGCCAAGACTGTGGATGAATTTTGGATAATTTTGAACAATGTATGTTAATATCCTAGTAAGGTTGATTCTGAGGTTAATATTACTCAAGATTTTGAGCTCCCTAATCATGCATTTGAGTATTTGAGAACTTTAATGATTAATAAGTATGATGAGGGAGTCCCTTTAGTGGAGGATATCTAGTTATTGATCATTGTAGTAAGTGGCTCAAGAAAAGGAATATAACCTAAGAAGTAAGCACAAATTGTTCCTATTTGAGGGGAGATCCTATCTACTAATCCAAAATATGGGGATAAAAGTAAAGAGATCCCTAGAAGGGTTGAGGATAAGGGTACCCTTGATAAGGTTGTCTCTTCATCTCAATCTATTAAATAAAATTTCCCTACTTATGTTTACAAAAATAAGATGCCCTTGTTGACCAATGTCCCAAAGGGTGCCCCTAGGAAAAATTTTCCATGCAAATTATCTCTTGAGAAGTCATGTCTTGGTATGTCTATTTCTATCTTTGTTTTAAAGAAATTTTCACCATCTAAAGAGGTGGTCACCCTTCCCCTCAACACCCCCATGCCCAAGTACACTACTTTTGATATGGCCCAAGTTTTAAGCCAACTTAAGATAATTGTTCCTTTAGTAGAGTTACTTAGGATTCTTGAGCATATGAATAGGGAATTTGAATATTTGGGATTCAATGAAGATACTATTACAAAAAAAGAAACCCCTCCCCTTATTTCTCAAAATGAGGCTGAATAATCTCAAGAAATTTTGAACCTTCCCTTGAAGTTTATTTATGCACAACCTTGGTTGAGAACCAATTGTATGTTGATCCTTTTTACAAAACATTGATAATTAATGGTTGGATCTTGCACAATTGCATGTTTGATTATAGTACATATTGAAATATCTTTCCATTGGCTGTCATGAATGAACTTGGTATAAAGATAACAACTTCATATAGAATATGTTATGCCATATATTCAAAAGAAGTTCTTCTTGTTGGTTGTGTAAGGGGATTGGTTGTATAATTCACCACTCACCCTGAAAAGTACTTGACAAGGAATGTTGTTGTTGATTTCCCTGCCAAATGGGGAATGTTATTGTCAAGAAAGTGGGAAAAATCTGTGGGAGATAGTGTATAGATGAATCGGTCATATGCTACCATTCCTTTAGTCGGAAAGTTGGTTAAGTTCCATAGAGAAGACAAGTTAATGCATTTGATAGATGACCCAATGAATGCATTATATGAGGTGTTGTACACAAATGTGGATTTGGGAAACTTTGTTGGTTATGTATATTTTGAAGATTATTTCCTAGACCTTGGGGCTTAGTTTGGATACCCTATGTTCCTTTGACCGTGTATTTTTATGGATCGTGTTCTATTTTTGGTAATGTAGTAGTGGTATTATAGTTTTCTCCAAACCAAGGATCCTTTAACTTCTCATTAAAATTGTGTTTTGAGTACACAAACAATATTATAGAGTATGAGGAACTCATACTTGGTCTGAGGATTGCTTGGAGACATGGAATCAAGAACCTAATTGTCAAAGGAGATTCTGAATTGGTTGTGAAATAAATCAAAAAATATATGCAACCAAAAGTTAAAGATTGAAACAATACAGAAATGTAGCTTGGGATCTAATTGAAATGTTTGATTCTTTCAATTTTTATATCCTGAGAGGGGTCAAAATACGTTGCTAACAAATTAGTATTCTTAGCCTCTCAATGTGAAAATGAAGTTAGGTCCTCATATTGCAAGTTTAAAGTTGAAATGTTGGTCATACCATGGTACACGATAAAATTAAGCATTGACAAGTTTTTGATGATGACAATCACATCTTGAAGTTCTTGATTGGTGTGGTTGATTTTCTAATTATATAAATGATCTAGAGCCTATGGTGGAAACTTATGAAGGAAAAGAAACTCTGTTTGGGAAAGAAATCATATTTTAGTTAAAAATAAACACAATTCCTAGAGGGTTGGTCATCCTTGAAGATTATTTTTATAGTATTGATAAATTAATGAATAAATATAGCCTTAGGTTAAGAGATGTGACTAAATTTAATTTGGATACTGAAAAATATCCTAAGAAATTTTGGTTGGGTAGAAATCTAAGTAAATATGAAAAACTGACCTATACTAAAATTTTGAAGAAATATCAAGATTGCTTAGCTTGGTCATATTCAAAATTGAAGGCTTATAGAGAGGATCTTTTTCAACATGTCATTCCATTAGAACCTAATAGTAAGCCTTTTATGTAGAAACAAAGGCAAATAAATTCCATCCTCACTACAAATATGTAAGAAGAACTTAAAATCTTAAGGATGTGGTATCATTTAACCCACTATATTTTCATCTTAGGTCACCAACTTGGTACCATTCAAAAAAAGAAAGGTGATATTATGTTGTGTGTTGATTTTAGAAACTTGAACAAGGCCTCATTAAAGGAAAATTGCCCTTTTTACAACATGGATAACCTATTGCAGAGGGTAAAAGGCTCGTAGATGTTTTCTATATTAGATGACTTCTTAGGGTACACTCAGTGGAGTTAAGGAGTCGAAAAATTCAAAAATTCTTTTACCACCCCTTGGGAACCTATGTATATGTCATAATTACATTTGGTTTAGTGAATGCTGCTGATATTTTTCAAAGGACCATGGATTTTGCATTTTCTAAGTTAATTAATGATTTTATTTTGGTTTATCATGATGAAATTACATTTTATTCTCGGGAAAAGGAATAATCATTTAGAGCATGTTGAGAAAATATTTTCAAATATAGAGAGTTTGGAATTTCTCTAAATCCCAAGAAATTCCACTTTGGTGTGTAAAATTCAAAATTGTTATGACACATCATGTCCTATGACGGAGTAATGATTGAACTAGAACAAGTTTAATCTATGAACGGGTGCCCATTCCCAATCTAAGAAAGGTATCCAATATTTCTTTGGTCAAATCAACTTTGTTAGAAGGTTTGTATCTAAATTTTTGAAATTAATTTTCCCATCACAATTATGTTGAAAAATGATTAAACTATCAAGTGGGGGATGAGGCAATACAAAATTTTAAAGAAATAAAATATACACTAAAATTACCCCTGTTATGGAAATTCCTAATTACAAAAGGGAGTTTTAAATATTTTCTTTTCCATCTGAACATATCATAACCTTAGTATTATTGCAGAAGGAGGATTAAGGTAATGAGAAGATAATTTCCTTCTTTAACAAGTCCTAAAAAGGTTTTGAATTGAATTATATTGTGATGGAAAAGTAAGCTTTTTCTTTGGTAAGAGATACTAAAAATTTTAGACCTTACATCTTGATCTCAAGGGATTTTTTTGTGCCACACACCATGGTAAAGGAAATTTTGACATAAATGGAGGAATCTAGTAAGATATGTAGATGGGTCAACAAATTTAGGTGTTTGACATGGACATACAAACCATTAAATTTGTAAGGGGCCTTTGTTTAGAAAAATTGATGAATGGGGATAATTTGCAAGTAGTAGAAGTGAACCATGTTGTTGGTGATGTTGAGGATCCTTTTGAAAAGGGTGTGTTATTCTGTTTAGTATAAAGACATTGTTTATTACCTGAATAATTTGAATTTTCCTTCTGGTTTAGATAAAAATTAGTGGAAAACACTAAATTTAGTTTCCCAAAAGTATCTCTTGACTGACTTAGGTCTGACATGATTTTTTTTGAAAGAGTTCTCATGATATGTATAACTAAAGAGGAGGCCCCTAAGTTGGTGAATGAATTACTTGAGGGAGTTTGTGGGGGCCATTATGTTACTAAGGTAACATATAATCCTAAAGGTAAGATATTGGTAGCCATCCTTATTTAAATATGTTTCTCAAATAATAAGGAAGTGTGAAGACTACCAGCGTTTCTTTGGTAGGATAAAAGCTTTTAGGTATCTCCCATTACAACTTGTGTCAGTTGAGGATACCTTTAAAAATTATGGAATACACTTCATTGGTGAGATGAAATATACATCTAATGTAGGCCATAGGTGGATTTTAGTTACCACTGATTACATTACCAAGTGGGTAGAATCAATCCCTACCAAGAAGTCTACTCATCAAGTAGTTAGAGAATTCCTCTTCAACAATATCATTTATAGATTTTGTGTCCCTGCAAAATTGGTTGATGATAATGCTATGAATTTCAGATCCAAACCTTTAGTAACTATGTGTGAAGAGTATGGGATAAGCCTCACTTATGCCTATAATTACAATCCTCAAGGGAATTGGCAAAAAAATCAAGCAACAAAAACTTGCTCAAAATACTTAGAAGAACATTGGAGGTTAACAAGAGAAAGTGGGGTGAGTAGCTCAAATTTTATTTATGGGTTGATAAGGTTACACCAAAAAGTTTGACTGGGAAAAACCCATTTGAGTTGGTATATGGTGTCCAAGAGGTCCTGCCTCTCCATTTACAATTATCAACTTATTAGTTCATGTAGTAATTAGGAGATGAGGAAGGATTCGAGCCTCATGTTGTAAGCATCAATAAGATTACTAAGCTTGATGAGGTTAGGAGAGAATATCATTAGAGACATGTAAAATTCAAGGAAAGACTTAATAATATATTTGATAAGAAGGTTACTCTATTAATTTTCCAAGTTGGTGATTTGATTCTATTATGGGATAGAAGACATGATGATATATTGAAACATGAGAAATTTGATGTTCTTTGGATGGGCCCTTATTCCATTGACATCAGGATAGGATAAAACACATTTTTCTTGAGAGATTTGGATGGAGAATTACTTGAAATTCATGTCAATGACAGCATCTCAAGTACTTTTTGGTTTAAAGTTTTGTCTCTTTATAACATTGTATGATGTATAGTCTTGTTAGTTTTTCCTTTGTTTTGTTTGTTTTATGTTCTCTTTTGATTCTATGTGATCATTTTTTTTTCATTTTTGTGTCTTCATGGATGTATATCTTTCTATTAACAATGTATTTTGTTATGTGACTCCTTACCCAATGGAGATGTCTACCTCCCATGAGTTTATATGGTTCTTAAAACACCAACTAAGGGTATTCATACGACCTAGAGCCAATATTGGTGACCATTTTGATCCATAAGTATCATTGGCACCATCTTTGCATAGTTCTCCATTTTTTCTTAGTATGATCTTTCCATTACCCATGTTTTTCCTCATTTTGTCTCTATCTTGTGAGATTGTTCATGGTCATTGTTATCCAAAATGTGCCCCAACTCATTTTTTGTGGCTAACTCCTTGTGTTATTGCCTCTCTTGTGCCTCAGTCCACATTTTTTGATTTTAAGGCACTCAAGGCTTTTTGGAAATGGCACCATCAGATAGAGCTCTCTCTCAGCTTTCCAGAAAGGTAAAGTTTTCCTCCTAACTCCTTATATTTTTCAAGTTATGGCTCGGCGGAGTTTTTGTGGAAAATTTTCCCATTTGAGGCCCACAGCCAATAGGAAGCTGCCACGTGGCATCCAACCAGCGGAGCGCGGGGAATTTTTGAAAAATTTTCCAAAGACAAAAAAGAGGTAAAATTTGAAATTTTTTCCCGCCGATCCATTTTTGGGCCGTTTTTGCCCTAAATCTTCAAACGATCATATCTTTTGATCCAGAGCTCGGATTTTCACGTTCTTTATATCATTGGAAAGCTGTTAAAATTCTCTAC
This sequence comes from Taxus wallichiana var. yunnanensis, assembly GCA_018340775.1. Classification (NCBI taxonomy): domain Eukaryota; kingdom Viridiplantae; phylum Streptophyta; class Pinopsida; order Cupressales; family Taxaceae; genus Taxus; species Taxus wallichiana. Next base: position 39,572,425 of record CM031242.1, read on the forward strand.
ATGATTCCATGGTCAATTTATAATTTTGGTTCAGTTTGGAGAGATAAAATTCAAAAATGGTTCTGGTACGTGTCCATGGCCAGAAATGACATTTCAACAACCAAATTTAATACAAAATGGGTCGCATTCTTCTCCAATATGGTCAAAAATGACAGGGTATGGGTTTGTAAGGTCCTCCATGTTGTTTTAATGCATTTTCCATCAATGAGGAATGGGCTCCCATGTTTTTATGTTTTCTCTCTCCTGGGCTTGACCCATGCACTGTAAAAGCCAGATTTGGCTCATTTCTTCATGGTTGAACACTTTTTGGCATTGCAAACTTCTTCTTTCACCTCCAGCAAGTGATAGTTGTAAGAATTAGACCTTTTTCACAGTTTGTAATAGGTTTATACCTCTTTGATGGTGGAATGCAAGAGATTTTTACATGGAATTGACAGTGCAAACTCTGTGAATGCTTTCAGTCCTCTGTTTGTATTGTTTTACTTCATTTTAAGACCTCTAATTACATCTATCAGCTTGTGTATGTTTTCCCTTGTTGCATTTCATGAATTTGTGTCTATTTACATGGCAAAAAATGTTTCACCACTCCTTTTGGTGCATCACCATCTTTAGTTTAGTTTCATTTTTACATTTTTATCCCTGTCTCCTTGCAATCTAGGGTAGAATTAGGATTAGAACCTCTGTAGTTGTGCAAAATATAGATCTAGATCAGAGGAGTTTGAGGAACCAGCCTCTATTCGGAGATTCCTCTCTCATTTTCAAAAGCTCCACACTTGGAGAGAGGTTTCCATGTTGTGCAATCACACTGGATGCTCTAAACATCATTTAGAACCTTGATTTGCATCCGTGGGTGCTGCTGATTTAAAACAATAGTTTTGGCACGCTCGGTGGGACCTTAGAGGTCTCATTTTATTATTATAGCAAAGTTGATTTGCATCTGCTACAATTTTCTTGCTTGAAAAGAGCTATAATTTACATATCTCTGGCGACTCCAAAGGGGAAGAATCAACTAGTTTTAGCAAAGTAGCGCAGCCCGAAAACTCATGAGAAGAATCACTACAAGGTCAAGAGCTGGAGAAGAAGAGGTGTTGTTTGAATATCTCAGCGAGTTATCTCCAATAGTAAGGCAAAGCGAGAATAAGGATTCAAAGGTCTCCATCTCCACCAAATAGAACTCTCTCAACTCCTCCACGTGGTAGGCCTTTCATTCACCAACAAGGGTTTTAAGACCAATTAGAATGGCGCAAAACAACCCCTTTGTCAACTTCACAGGAAGCAGCCCACTTTCCCTCAATGCACAACATCCAATTCTTATTGCTTCCTTGAATAACATTCCATACTTCACTGGAGAAAATTAGACTACTCCAGGTGATCATGTTAAGGATATTGCTAACCTTTGTGCAATTCATGAAATCAATGAGATGCAAGTGGCTGTCAAGTTGTTGGCATCTTCATTCAAGGGGAAAGCATTGCAATGGTTTAGAAGCCTTGGAGCTAGTTCTATCACAAATTGGAATCAGTTGTGTATAGCACTTCATGAGCAATTTGGAGAGAAGGGAGACAACTTGTCTCTTTTGGAGCAGCTGACAACCATCAAGAGAGCTCCCAATGAGCAGCTGACCGATTTCAACTTCAGATTTCAAAAGACTTGGGAGAGAATTCCAGTGGCAGTTAGGCCAACAGCAGAAGGTTCTTTTCTCTATTATCTCAAAGCTCTAAATTCTGATATTTCTATGTTGATTCAGTCCATGGGAGGCATAACTATCCCTATGGCTTATAGCATTGCCATTAGGGCTGAAAATTGTTTGATCCAAGCTGGCAAACTAGCCCCTAGACCTCCCATGCCATTGTTTCCAAGTTTAGAGAGTCCAAATACCAATCAAGCACCTAATTTGGCTCCTTCTCCCACTCCTAGAAATCAGAGTTCAAATGAAGCTTCTACTTCATCTCCAAGTGCCCCAAATGAGCTTCAAGAAGTCATGAAGCAATTGCAAAACCTAGGCAATGAGCTGGTTACTCTCAAAAGGCAACAAGCCCAAGGTTTTAGACCTTCTTACCAGCCCCAAGCTCAGCCTAACAGGCAGCCATACCAACCACAAAGACCTCCTAATCCAGCTGCAAATGTAAATCAAACAAGGCCTCCTGCCAATAGACCATTTCAGCCCTATAATCCTAATGCCATATCTGCCTCTAAGGCATTGGTGCCAACACAAAACAACATTGCTCAAGAGTATGATTGGTGTTTTCCATGCAATGAACCTCATAACCAATCTATGTGCTTCAATGGTGCTTTGAATCAAGCATTAATGGTGACAACTACTGGTGTGGAGGGTGAAGGTAGTCAAGGAAACAACCAACAACAAGAAACATTCCAACAGCAATCAGCCCCAAATGACACCACATTGGTAAACTGGCAAGCAGAAGATTTCTGTGGCATGAATCAAGTAGTTTCTCAAGGTGTTGCAGCCAACACAAGGTCAAAAAGAAGGAATTTGGGTGAAGAAAAGCCATTAGCTCCAACCAATCCACAACCTTCCATGGCTCCACAAATGGTTGGCAAGCAAAATCCAATTTCAAATGCATAAGGGCAGCCAAGAACAGCTCCTAGACCAACTCAAATACCAGTTATTGCTGCCCACGTGCAAGGAGTGAATGTACAAGCAAAGGGACAACAAAGAGATCCTTCATCACCATTCAGTATCATTGATCAGATGAAGAAGACAAATGTTAATATATCAATGTGGGAATCCCTATCTATCCTAGGCCAAAGAGATTTGCTACAAGCTGCCATGAAGGACTGGCCAACTTCGAATCAAAAGTTCAGATGCAAGAGAAAGTGCTCACAAATGCTGCCTAGCCTGAGGGGAATCATGGAGGATAGCAAGGTAAAATGTTGAAGCCCCCTCCTTTCTATGTTTCATTAATCATTGGAAATCAGCTAGTGCACAATTGCATGATAGACTCCGGGGTAAGTAGCTCAGTGATGCCTAAACAAATAGCTGATCAGCTAGGGCTCCAGTATGAAACAATATCCAAAGGGGTAGTGCAGCTAGATGGAACAGCAGTAGCAATAGTTGGAGTGATTAAAAACTTGAGTCTTACCTTGCATGCATGTCCAAATGTTGTTGTTTTACAAGATGTATCAGTCATAGACCTTCCACCACTCTTTGCCCTATGCTTGTCAAGGGACTTCACAGCCAAGATTGGGGGATATTTGTTTGCTGATTGGTCACACATGCTATTCAAAACGAGGTATGGAACTAAGGCTACAATCAGGGTCGAACCTATTGCAAACTTCCACATTGAGCCTTACACTCCAAGTCAGATCAACGCCAATTGTTTAGCATTTGATCAAGAAGACCACCCAAGCACCGATGAAGCTGACACCAAGGTTGGAAGCATCCCAGATCTAACTCTTGATGAATGGGCAAACAAGGTACATGCTTTTGATCCTTATCAAGAAGTGGAAGAATCTGAGCTAGGGGTCTATTGCATACATGAAGAAAATCAGCCTATTCCTAGCATCACCAAGCCAAACCATGAAGATGACAATGAGGTATGGTAGCTATTTTTGATGGATCAAGGAGTAGACAAGGTGCAGGAGGTGGAGCCATGCTTGTTTCACCTCAAGGAGTAAAGTACTATTCAGCTTTTAGATTTCATTTTGCATGCTCCAATAACACTACTGAATATGAAGCCTTGGTGCAAGGGATGCATTGGGAAATCAAGAAGAAAATAAAGAACTTGCAAGTCTTTGGTGACAGTGAATTGATTGTAAATCAGGTCAAGGGATAGCATGCTGCTAAGAATGATCTACTCAAGTGCTACAAGAATAGGGTGTGGGACCTCATGGAAGATTTTGAGGGTTTTGGCATCAAATCCATTCCTAGGAAAGAGAATCAAGCTGCTGACAGGCTTGCAGCAGTAGGGGCAGCCTTTGACATTGTGGAAAGCATTCAAAAAGACAAGGTACAGCCAAACATCCACGTGATTGTGAGGCCTTCAGTGCCAGATAACAATGTCAGTTGGCAAGTGTTTGAGAATGACCAGCAAATCATCCATTTCTTCATAAGAAGAAGCTGAGTTCTCAGCTAAGAATCAAGAAAAGTTGGAACAGCAGTATGGTGACCAGGTGGTACAGCTGAGAACTAACAAGCTGCCCAAGGGACTTATCACTTTGGAGTCCATTTTTAATCCCAATGATCAGTTTAGAAAGGAGAAAGCAAACATTCAGGTCAAGAGAGAGGATTCAGTATCCATCTTGGTAGAAGAGAACAAACCATTGCAAATTGGAAAGATGACAACTGAACAAGAAAGGTATGAATTCATGCAGCTGTGTCAAGAATTCCCAGATGTGTTTGCTTGGAGCTACGAAGATTTGAAAGGTTTCAATCCTAACTTAGCTTAGCATACCATTGAATTGGATCCAAATACTAAGCCTGTCAGGCAGAAACAAAGACCAGTCAATCCACACATGGAGCCTCTCATGAGGAAAGAATTGGAGAAGTTGATTGAGTCAAGAATCATATTCCCAATCAAGCATTCTAGTTGGGTTGCCAACTTGGTTCCAATCAGAAAGAAGAGTGGGGAGATCAGATTATGTGTTGATTTTAGAGAATTAAATAGAGCATCTCTCAAGGACCATTACCCACTCCCTTCCATGGAGAAAATCTTGTAAGTTGTGGCTGGATCCGAGAGGTTTTCACTACTTGATGGCTACTCAAAGCTATAATCGATTATGGTGAAGGAGGAAGACCAATTCAAGACAGCCTTCACAACCAAATGGGGAACTTTTGCATACATGAAAATGCCATTTGGGTTGTCCAACGCTGGTGCTACCTTCCAAAGGGCAATGGACATGGCGTTCAAAGGTTTGATTAACAACGTGGTGCTGATTTACCTTGATGATATCACTGTTTTTTCCAAAAATGCAGCAGACCACCTCTCTCATTTGAGACAAGTTTTCACGAGGTGTAGGAGATTTGGAGTGTCTTTAAATCCTAGAAAGTGTATCTTTCTTGCACATGAAGGAAAGCTCCTTGGCCATATTGTCTCCAAAGAAGGATTAGCAATTGATCCAGAGAGGGTTGAAGCCATAAGAGCACTACCATTGCCAAGACAAAAGAAAGCCCTTGAGTTTCTTGGGAGGATAAACTTTGTTTGGAGGTTTGTCCCAAATTTTACAACCCTTGTCAAGCCCATCACCAAAATGTTAAAGAAGAGCATGGCTTTCAAGTGGACAACAGAAGGCAAGGAGAGTTTTGAAGCAATCAAAGAAGCCATTTATCAAGCACCAACTCTCATCAACCTAGACTTCTCCAAGGATTTCATCCTTTATGCATTTGGAGGTAATGACACTATTTCTGCCATTTTGGTACAACAGAACAAGGATAATGATGAGCAGCCAATTGCCTTCTTCAGCCAGAGCCTAGATGACTATGAGGTGAAGTACTCTTTTATTGAGAAGCATGTGCTAGCAGTAATCAGAAGCTTGAAGAAATTCAAGCATTTAGTCTCGAACAACAAGGTCCAGTTGCTGGTCTCACATGCTGGGGTTAAGGACTTCCTCCTCAACAAAGATTTGAATGAGAAAAGGGCAGGTTGGATCACCCGTGTCATGGAGTATGACATTGAGATCAAGATCACCAAGCTGGTAAGAGGGAAAGGATTGTGTGAGCAGCTGGTTTTGGGGAAGCAAAAAGAAGTATGCAATGAAGAAGAGGCTGTTTTGATAGTCCAGGACAACCATGAGCCAAGTGGCAATCAAGAAGAAGACAATGCTGCCCCCACTCCTTGCTGGACCCAAGGTATTATACACTTCCTAAGCATAGGCCTATGCCCCCCAGAGATGAACAAGACCCAAAGAAGACACTTCAGATTGCAGGCTGTCCCATATGCCATTGTTGATGGAGTTTTGTTCAAGAAAGATGTGAATGGAGTGTTGCTGCTGAGATGCATTAGCACAAATCAGATTCATAAGGTGTTAGAAGAGTTCCATGGTGGACCAGTTGGTGGTCATTTTGCACCAAGAGTGACAACTCTAAAAATCATGAAGGCTGGTTATTATTGGCCTAAAATTTTCAGTGATTGCTATGCATGGATTAAGAGGTGTAAGAATTGTGCATTCTTCACAGGAAAAGAGAGACTTGCTGCCCTTCCATTGCATCCAATATCAGTTGACCAGCCATTCATGTAATGGGGTTTGGACTTCATTGGAGTCATTAATCCCAATTCAAGTCAAGGGCATAAATGGATTTTGACAGCCATGGACTACTTCACCAAATGGACTGAAGCAGTAGCACTCAAAGAAGCAAATGAGTGCAGCATCTTAGACTTTTATGAGGGGATAGTGATCAGATTTGGTATACCTGCTACAATAATCTCAGATAATGCATTGGAATTCATTAGATCCAAGGTGACTGAGTGGGCTGTCAAGAACGGGATCTACCTAAGCACTTTATCAAACTATTACCCTCAAGGTAATGGCCAGGCCGAGTCTACAAACAAGAACTTGTTGAGGATCATTAGGAGGACTCTTGATGAGAATCAGAGGTCTTGGCATACCAAACTAAAATCAGCCTTATGGGCTGATAGGATAGCTCCCAAGAGATCCATAGGTAACTCTCCATTCAAAATTGTCTATGGAAGAGAGGCAATCTTGCCCATGTCACTTGAGTTGCCAACATTGGAACTTATGAAGCAATTAGAGTTGCTAGAGTTTGAGCCCATGGAGGTGAGATATGTAGAGTTGATGGAGCTGCAGGAGGTCAGAAATCAGGCATCCCAAGTAATGGAAAAGGATCAAGCTTTGATCAAAAATACCTTTGATAGGAAGGCCAAGGATAGATCTTTTCAGGTTGGAGATCTAGTGTTGAAATGGGATGTGGATAGAGCAAAACCGGGAAGGCATTCAAAATTTGATGCCATTTGGAGTGGCCCATACATGGTCACGAAGTGCAAGAACAACAATGCTTTCCAATTGGCCTCATTAGATGGTGAAGAACTATAGATTCCAGTCAATGGAATCTATCTCAAGCATTGCTTCTAGAGGGAAATTTACCACCTTGTAAATATTAGATTAGATTTTCATTCCTCCAAGTGCTTTGCACATTGTTTTGTTGTAGGTTAGTTTTGCTTTCCCTAAGTGCTTTGGCACAACTTGCTGTCCCTGGAGATGTTTTGCAGTCCTTGCTTCCATCATGTGATATTCCATCTTCCTCCTTGCACATTCTAAGTCAGTTGGGGTTCTAAACAGAATATTTGATGGCTCCATGCCCAATGGACTACTTCAGGCTACTGGTACTTTCATCTAGCAGGCAGATGACCCCTCTGAGTCGCCAAAATTGTTATCCAAAATGTGCCCCAGCTCATTTTTGTGGCTAACTCCTTGTGTTCTTGCCTCTCTTGTGCCTCAGTCCACATTTTTTTATTTTAAGGCACTCAAGGCTTTCTAGAAATGGCACCATCAGATAGAGCTCTCTCTCAGCTTTCCAGAAAGGTAAAGTTTTCCTCCTAACTCCTTATATTTTTCAAGTTATGGCTCGGCGGAGTTTTTGTGGAAAATTTTCCCATTTGAGGCCCGCAGCCAATAGGAAGCTGCCACGTGGCATCCGACCAGTGGAGCACGGGAATTTTTGAAAATTTTTCCAAAGACAAAAAAGAGGTAAAATTTGAAATTTTTTCCCGCCGATCCGTTTTTGGGCTGTTTTTTCCCTAAATCTTCAAACGATCATATCTTTTGATCCAAAGCTCAGATTTTCACGTTCTTTATGTCATTGGAAATCTGTTAAAATTCTCTACATGATTTCATGGTAAATTTCTAATTTTGGTTCAGTTTGGAGAGAGAAAATTCAAAAACGGTTCTCGCACGTGTACATGGCCGTAAATGACATTTCAACAACCAAATTTAATACTGAGTAATGGGTCGCATTCTTCTCCAATATGGTCAAAAATGATAGGGTATGGGTTTGTAAGGTCCTCCATGTTGTTTTAATGCATTTTCCATCAATGAGGAATGGGCTCCCATGTTTTTTACGTTTTCTCTCTCCTGGGCTCGACCCATGCACTGTAAAAGCCAGATTTGGCTCATTTCTTCATGGTTGAACACTTTTTGGCATTGCAAACTTCTTCTTTCACCTCCAACAAGTGATAGTTGTAAGAATCAGACCTTTTTCATAGTTTGTAACAGGTTTATACCTCTTTGATGGTGGAATGCAAGAGATTTTTACATGGAATTGACAGTGCAAACTCTGTGAATGCTTTCAGTCCTCTGTTTGTATTGTTTTACTTCATTTTAAGACCTCTAATTACATCTATCAGCTTGTGTATGTTTTCCCTTGTTGCATTTCATGAATTTGTGTCTATTTACATGGAAAAAAATGTTTCACCACTCCTTTTGGTGCATCACTGTCTTTAGTTTAGTTTCATTTTTGTATTTTTATCCCTACCTCCTTGCAATCTAGGGTAGAATTAGGATTAGAACCTCTGTAGTTGTGCAAAATATAGATCTAAATCAGAGGAGATTGAGGAACCAGCCTCTATTCTGGAGATTCCTCTCTCATTTTCACAAGCTCCACACTTGGAGAGAGGTTTCCATGTTGTGCAATCAAACCTGGATGCTCTAAACATCATTTAGAACCTTGATTTGCATCCGTGGGTGCGCTTGATTTAAAACAACAGTCATGTTGATGCAAACCTTGTCATAAATATTCATGTCCCATGTTTTCCTATGTACCTATTGCTCTATTCCAAAAAGGCGTGACGGGCTTCTTGAATTTCATTTTGTGGGCTGAAAAAGTTCGAGAATGATCTTGCAGGCTTCATGTGAATCCATGTTAATTTCTTGCTTTGTTCAAAATTTAAATAAATTTCAAGAGGATAACTTCTAGATTCAAGGGGTTCTTGAATCATTGTACATATTAGACATTAAATTAAGAGTTTATCATTGCATATTCATATGTTTTTACCACTTTTCCTCATAATTCGTCCTCCTATGCAAATTATTATCAGCTTTTTCATCATTTGTGTCCCTAAGACATCATGCTTTGACCTTACAACATGAGACTAAACATATTTTCCATGTTTTCTACAATTTTGGTGAAAAGGTACATAATTGTAGGTCCTATGGTGATCTCTAAACCTTCGTGTTACCATTTCAGTATAGCTTGTCAAAATAACCATTTTGAAAAACTTAAATATTTTGCGGTGAGGAGTACTTTTATTTATGTAAACGGTTGTAAGGTTACTGATTATGTTCCCAATCATGGCCTCCATAAAAGGGAATATTCGAGGTATCAGGGGAATGTGGGTCCTTAAAGTAATTTTTTAATTTTCAAAAATACTATAAATTTAAAATGTAATTTTGAGCCCCGTAAAAGGAATATTCAAGGAATATCCTCTTACCCACTCACTTATATGGGAAATTCAAAGTTATTACAAAATTACAAGCTTTAATTCCATCACCAAGGCTTGAAAGATAATATTCCTCAAATCTATAAGTTACAAAGAATATATGCATCTTTCCATTGTTACAATTAACATTTTTACAATTATTACATTTTGAAAACTACACTTTGGTCCCTAAAGTATGAGTGGTACATGTGACACTCTACTAGAGCTATAATGAAGAAAGGTAAATTTTCACTTTTACAATTCCAGCTTAGAAAGTTGTTGTAAAATTGTGAATTTTGATTTCACCCCATATCTTGTAAAGAGGACATGTGAAATAAATTAGTAGTGGTAGATGAAGAAAATACAAATTTCCTACATGTACGACGCTTGAAGAGGTGGCTAAGAAAAAGGAAAGGCATGTAATGAAGCCACATAGGATGTCTCAGTAAGGTGTGGACAAATGACATAATGCCAAGTTGTCTAATTAAGATTCAATATGTTCCATATGCCCACATATAAGGTTGAGATTCAAAGATGAAAGTGCATAATCAACTGTTGTAAACAAAGAAACCATGGAGTCATATGTTACCATTAATAAAAGCATGCAAAGAGCAATATAGGGCTGCAAATTTTCTAAAATCATCACTTTGCCTCCAATTTTCAAGTTTAAAGAGCACTCTGAAGCCTTAAAACTAGAAAGAGACCAGATTTGTGCATTTGAATTGTGTGAATGGTGGTTTTAGAGCTCCAAAGATGATATAGTTGCTGATTCTCAATGTGCATGAGGGTTACGACAACATTTGCATGGGGAACACATGCAATAATGATAGTTACAAAAAAAGACAAGATTTTGATGATAAGGAAAAATATTATTCACTCCTTTGAGTTTCATCATGAAGTACAATCATCCCAAACTTAGCAAATCAAAATGGCATATTTTCCGGTTGGGACATATCTCCCATCTAGATTGTAGGTTGGGGACCACATTTCCACATGTATCTTTTATCAACGCTCCATGGGGTATCTGGGTATATTCCCTTCTAGGATTTTTTTGTATTAAGGTAAAGGCATATCTTCACTTTAGGGGTTCTATTTTTGGGGTTTTAGCTAGGATGATTACACATTGTACTATCACAAGGCAGACATTGAGAGCATTTGCACATGTCTCCCTTGTCAAATGAATACACATAACTAGCTCGCTATGTCTAAGTCAGGCATTGTCAAATGTAGGCACAGATAGATTCAAGTAAAATGCATTCTTTTGTTATAATTTTATATTTATTAGATCAATGAAATACAAAGAAGCACAATTCAAAGTCTTGTGTCATACTTGGTATTGAATGAATGTTGTTTTGTAGTATTACTTAGCAATATTTATTTCAGTTATAAAATTCCTTTCTATAATGGCAATCTAGGAGTGAATATTTGCTTCCTTCAAGGGTATCCTAGGTTTTATGGACTAGGTATCATAGATACATGAAGTTTTAATCACAAGTGTTTTTGTTAAAGTTTTAGATATTACGTGGTAGTGTTTGCATAAATTGGGTATCCATAAATGTAAATGTCCCTGAAATTTTATGTTATTTTTATTTCTAGATCTTGTACATCATAGGGACATCAAGTTGATATGGTGAACACTTTTTTTTTTCTCCCCATTAGGTCCACACCCCTTTTCTTCATCTAATTTGTATAGTGCCATCATGTTATACCCATATAAGCCACATCTCCTTCACATATTTTGAGTGAGCTTGTCTTTGATTTTAAAGCTAAGTATTATGAATGTATTTTTAATCCCAAGTTATTAATAATATCCTTTGAATGATGTTCGTAATCACCTCTTATATGTATTTAGTGGCTTGTGTCTGAGAAACTAATTAATTATAGTAGTTTATGGCCATTATTTTGAACAGGTGCTGCATTTTGTGGTTACATTTGGTATTAAATTAAAATTCCAACAAGTTTAAGGGTTTGAAACTTGATATCTCCCTCTCCCTTTCAAGTCACCCCATAGGTTCTATCACCTTAGCTCAGACATAAAGCCATAAAGCAATAGGTGAATAACCACTCCCTTAGTAAGTACCTCCATATAATTTTGAAAAGGCTTGATCACAAGGAGAAGATAGATCCATCCCTAAATATAAATGACAAACTAACATGTCTATATTTATCCCTATTCCCTCTTCATGTAAAATTGCATTCCAACATTGTTTTAGGGTTTTTAGATTGAGAACCAACATTATCAATGTCTATTTTTCTTCTCTTAGGAATCATGCATATAAATACATACTGGAAGCATAATGTAATAGTAAAAATGCATAATTTTGTGTCTATAAGATTGAGAGGGAGGATTTGATGTTATCAACCAAAACATATGTGGAAGTGTATGATTTTGCACTAAATAAATTTTTTGGAGGACATGAAGATGGAGGAGAAGGATGTGCAAGTGAGTTCACATGATGTTCATTAATGTAAACATTCAATGGATAAAAGGAGAGTAGGGTTAATATAAATGAATTTGAAGGAGATGCATATAAAAATTATAAATTCTCATGATACTATGTATGCCAATTTTAACAATTGAGGAATAGAGAGAGTTTCAAATCATGCAAAGATAAGTTAGAAAAAGGGGAGATTCTAAAGAGTGATGTTGTAATAGTGGTGGTGTTAAATGGGCTGGTGCCCATAATAATTGTTGATTCTATAAAAATATGATTCATTTACTTTTAGTAGGTATGATTGAATACATGGAAGAAGAGGAGAATGTTGTGAGGAAGGGATCAAATGAGTGGAACTTTGGAGTCCAAGTATGTGATATAGTTGCATATATGATGAAGAGTGGATATTTTGTGATCTTTGGATAGAAATACATGATAGAACAAGTGGAAGATGAGAAGTATTGTTCGAGAAAGGAGCATGTTATTGGAAATAAAAGCGGTATGAGTTAAAAGATGAAGTAAACCATGAGTGGCATGTTTCTAATAGAGGAATAGGTGGTTGGTTCAAAGATAATGAAGGCTTCAGAAATAATGGAATTGAATACACTTGGTAATGGTGGATATATAGTGGTGGGTTAAATCCCACATGATAATGGAATATGAGAAAGATAAAATCTAGGAGGAGGAAATTGAATATGCTCAAGCCATGGTTAAGGTAAAGAGAAGGATAACTAGAGCTAGGAAAAGGGGTATGTTTTACTAACCAACATGTTACTTGAAATCGAGAAAAAATAAATTAATAACTTTACAATTATTTGGAAAGGTGGAAGGGGACACCATGCCAGTTGGCCAAAAGAGTGAATTTACTACTCACCTACCCTTTTGATAAGAAGATCACATTTTTCTACCTTGGATGACTAGTGTAGAAACATCTAAGGCATACAAGTAATCTACATTGGCCAAAAACAAGTGAGGTAAGATTAATAATCCTTTCATGTTTTCTACTTTGGTTTAGTTGTGATGCTTGAAAATAATTTTAGGAAGGTTCTCAATATCATTTTGATGCTTGAATAGTCAAAATAAGTTGGGATACCTATATTATGAATGATATAACACCTACAATAAAATGTGAAGCTATAATTCATAATAGAGCTCTACAATGAGCTATAATGCTTTATATCATCTCAAATTTTACATGCATATTCTACATGGTTGTTGTTGAGTTGTGGATCTCAATTACTTCAGTTTAGCATGCAATGTGAAACTTGCTAGAAAATATAGTAACCTTCATTGGTTAGGGGGAACCGACATCGGTCACCAAGGACTGACATCAATTAGGCAAGGAGGAACCGACATCAATTACTTGTGCAAGGATGTTTTAAATAAATCTCAGGAATTAGATCTATTTTTAGCATTAAAGTATATCTATTCATTGTAATTGCATGGCTAAGCACCCTAAGTCTACAAATGACTATATAAGCATAAAATTTAGAAGTAAGTATTAACAAGAATTAAGAAAAATTGAAAAGTTTGGTGAGAGAGAGAATTCTTGGTGATGAAGCAAAAGCTTGAGATAAAGAAATTATTGTACATGTGAGAGGTGTGGAAGATTGTAAATCTTCATTGTATATCTTTTCAAAGCTTTGGATAATAGATTGGCTTGTTTCTTGGTGGACGTAGCCCACATTGGGTGAACCACGTTAAATCTGGTGTTGATTTATGTCTCTTGTTTTGTATATTTATTCTGGTAGAATATACGCTTTTATTTGCATGTATGCTTAGATCGATATATATTATCTCGTATGGTGGTGTGCTAACCCCAACAACTGGTATCAGATTTTTTTAGGGTTTTTTGTGTTGATAAATTTACTCACAAAGGGTTTTCTGATTGAGTGGGAGCTACAACAATGGTAGAAGAAAACAAATAAAAGGTAGAGAAGTTTAACGACCGAAATTATCAATTATGGAAGATGCAGATTGAGGATTATCTGTATCAAAGAGATTTGTATTTATCGTTGGATGAGAAGTCTAGACCTACGAAGATGACTGATGAAGAATGGAAGATTCTTGACAGAAAGGCTTTGGGATCTATAAGATTGAGCATAGTAGCATCTGTGGCTTCCAATATTACAGAAGTGACTTCTACAATAGAGTTAATGAAATATCTTGCTAATTTATATGAAAAACCTAGTGCTTAAAATAAAGTTTATTTGATGAAGAAACTATTTAGTTCTAAGATGCATGAAGGTGGATCTACATCTAGGCATTTGAATTATTTTTAATCTATTGTAACTCGATTCAATTGGTTGAAATATCATTTGATGGTGAAGTAAAAGCACTCTTATTATTATGTTCTTTGCACGATAGTTGGGATAAATTGGTAATGGCCGTTAGTAATACACCATATGCTAATAATATTTTGAAGTTTGATGATATGGTTGGTATAATCTTGAATGAAGAAATTCATAGGAAGAGTATAGAGGAATCATCATCTGGAAATTATTTGAATGTAGAAAAAGGGCAAGCAAAAGGAGAGATCCAAGAGTAAGAATAATGGGAAATCAAAGTCAAGGGATAGCGGTTCTAAATCTAGAAGTAAGGGAATTACTTGTTGGAAATGTGGAAAGAAAGGACAGGAAAAGAAAGATTGTTGGTCAAAGGATAAAGAGAAAAAACAACCAAACAAAGGTAAAAAAGTAAATCTTGTTACATCAGAGGTAATGCAAGATGCTCTTATTCTTTCTTTAGATAATAGAATTGAATCATGGGTTTTAGATTCAAGAGCTTCTTTCCATGCAACCCCTAATAATGGTTATTTCATAAATTATGTCCACGAAAATTTTGGGCATGTTTATTTGGGTGATGATGAACCTTACAGTATTACTCGTAAAAGGGAAATTCATCTAAAATTACAGAATGGAAATACATGGGTATTGAAATATGTGAGGCATGTGCCAAGCCTTAGGAGGAATCTTATTTCTGCAGGGTAACTAGGTGAATCTGGTTGCATGGTTACTTTTACAAGAGACTCTTGGAAAGTCACCAAGGGTTATTTTGTTGTGGAAAGAGGTAAGAAGGTAGGAACGTTATATTTATCTACCTGTATTACTTATTCCTTTTCTGCATTATCTACTTCTGATTCAGATGCATGTATGTGGCATAACCAGTTGGGCTATATGAGTAAAAAAGGAATGCAGATCTTAAAAGCTAAGGGTAAGTTATCAGATTTGAAAGATTTAGATCTTGATTTGTATGAGCATTGTATCTGTGGAAAGTAAAATAGAGTGAGATTTCTCAAAGTTGGGGCAGCTAGGAAGGAGCAAAAATTAGAGCTTGTACACTCAGATGTGTGGGGACCAACTCAGTAGCTTCTCATGGAGGATCCCGGTATTATGTTACTTTCATTGATGATGCTACAAGAAAGGTATGGGTGTATTGTATTAAACATAATTTTTATATTTTGAGACTTTTAAAATATGGAAAGCCCTTGTTGAGAATGAATAAAATTCTAAGTTAAATTTCCTTAGATCGACAATGGTGGTGAATACGTAGTAAGGATTTCAATTATTATTTTTCATTGAATGGGATACATAGAGAAATAATGGTTCCAAGAACAACACAGGAGAATGATGTTACAGAAAGAATGCATTGGACAATCATGGAATGTGCTAGAAGTATGATAATACATTCTAGACTTCCCTTACATTTTGGGTGGAAACAGATTGATACAGAGGTTTATTTGATTAACCATGGGCCTTTAGGTTCACTAGATGGAGGAATACTAGAGGAATATTGGGTGGAAAAGAGGTATATTTTTCTTTTCTTAAACTTTTTGGTTCAAAAGATTTTGTGCATGTTGATAAGGAAAATAGGAAAAGTTGGATGAAAAATCCAAGAGGTGCACTTTCATTGGTTATGGATATGGTCATTTCAGTTTCCATTTTTGGGATTTAGATAATTCTAAAAATATTAGGAGTCGTGATGTTGAATGGAATGAAAAGAGAATGTACAGGGATCAAATTTTGGCACCCAAGGATGAACTGGTTGAGAATTTTGTGAATGAAAATGAAATCTGAAATTTGAAAGTATTACCTATAGGGTTACACAAAGAATCGATGTTGGTTTACCCATGACCGAAATCATTCAAAGAGAACCAGTATCGGTTACAAAAGATCCAAACCGGCATCGGTTATCAAAACCAACATCGGTTAGAGGTGACCTACGTCTTGGCCATTTGTTAGATTTGGATACAAATGTCAGGAGGTCCAGATTGAACCTCTGGTACCCCAAACTCCTATGAGAAGGTCACAAAGGGTAAGTAAACCTCTAAAAATATTTACACCTTCTCTATTTTATTTATTATTGACTGATAATGGTGAAAAAGAGAGCTTTAAATAAGTAATGTAGGATAAAACCCACGTCCAGTGGGAGCATGGCATGGATGAGGAGATGAAATCCTTGGAACAAAACCAGACTTGGGATTTGGTTAAGTTGCTAGTAGGTAAGAGAAAATTGCAGAACAAGTGGGTTTATAGGATCAAGGAAGAAGAGGGTGGATAGAAAAGGTACAAGGAAAGGCTTGTAGTAAATGGATTTGCACTGAAAGTAGGTATTGACTTTGGTGAAATATTTTCTCTTGTTGTTAAGATGTCTTCTATTCATATTGTATTGAGCTTAACTGCAATAGAGGATTTGCACTTAGAGAAATTAGATGTGAAGACGAATTTCCTTCATGGTAATTTGGATGAAGAGATTTATATGCAACAACCACTTGGGTATGAAGTCAAGGGTAAGGAGAAATTAGTGTGCAGGTTGAAAAAGAGTCTATATGGGCTCAAGAAAGCTCCAAGGAAATGGTACATGAGGTTTGATAGTTTTATGTGTTAGCATGGTTACTTGAGATGTGAATCTGACCATTGTGTTTATTTCAAGAAGCTTGAAAATGGGAGATATATTATTTTGTTACTATATGTGGATGATATGCTTATTGCAGGATCTAGTATGCAGGACATTGGTGAGCTTAAGGGAAAGCTAGCTCACACATTTGATATGAAGGATTTAGGAGCTGAAAAAGAATCCTTGGCATGCAAATACATAGAGACAGGAAAAATAAGAAATTGTATTTGTCTCAGGAGGATTATATCTACAAGGTGTTAGAAATTTTCAAGATGCAGAATACAAAACCTGTTAGGACACCTATGGATGGACACTTCAAATTGAGCAAATATCAGTGTCCTTCATCACATGAGGAGTTCAAATACATGACATGAGTTCCATATGCTTCAACAGTTGGGAGTCTCATGTATGTTATGGTTTGTACCAAACTAGACATTGCATAGGTAGTGGGAGTTGTGAGTAGATATATGGCCAATCCAGGTAAAGAGCATTGGAAATTAGTCCAATAGATACTCATGTATTTGAAAGGGACATCTAACATGTAGTTATGCTATGGAGGTTTAGATATTTCATTATGTGGCTATGTTGATTCGAGATATGGCTAGAGATCTGGATGGTAAGAGAAGTACTACTAGATATATTTTCATAGTAGGTGGGACGACAGATTAGCTAGATTTTGAGATTACAAAAGGTTGTGGCTTTGTCTACTATAGAGGCAAGAGTATGTTGCGATTACAAAGGCTTACAAGGAAATGATATGGATGAGTAGGTTCATAGAAGAGTTGGGAAAGGAGTAAGGTGATTGTAAAATTTCCGTGGTGATGATCGTGAGTGCAATTCATTTGACAAAGAACTCAGTGTTTCATCCAAGAATTAAACAAATTTAGTTAAGGTATCACTTCATAAGGCAGGTATTTGAGGATGGACAATTGAATTTGGAAAATATTCATACGAGTGACAACCCCGTGGATATGCTAATGAATCCATTAGCAAAGGAGAAGTTGGAGCTACACTCTAATTCTATTGGTCGTCAAGTCTTGAGACTTGAAGAGGAAGAAACATAGCTAAGGAAGGATCCAAGAATGATGTTATATAGGTATGGTGTAGTAATTAATCTCCAAGTGGGAGATTCTTGAGTTGTGGAGCTCAATTACTTTATTTTAGCATGCAATGTGAAACTTGCTCTAGAAAATATAAGCTGTCATCGGTCTCCCAGACCGACATCGACATCGTGCAAGGAGGAACTAACATTGGTTTGGGCTAACCGACATCGATTACTGTGCGAGGATGTTTTAATTAACTCTCGGGAATTAGATCTATTTTTAGCATTAAAGTATATCTATTAATTGTAATTGCATGGCTAAGTTCCCTAAGTCTATAAATGACTATATAAACATAAAATCTAGGGTTTAGAAGTAAGAGTATTAACAAGAATTAAGAAGAACTTGAAAAAGTTGGTGAGAGAGAGAATTCTTGGTGATGAAGCAAAAGCTTGAGAGAAAGAAAGTATTGTACATCTAAGAGGTGTGGAAGATTGTAAATATTCATTGTATATCTTGTCAAAGCTTTGGATAATAGATTGGCTTGTTTCTTGGTAGACGTAGCCCATATTAGGTGAACCACATTAAATTTGGTGTTGATTTATGTCTCTTGTTTTGTATATTTCTTCTAGTAGAATATCCACTTTTATTTGCATGTATGCTTAGATCTAATATATTATTTGTATAACCGATGTGCTAACCCCAATAGTTGTATGAAGTGAAAAAACTTTACAAAACCTACCTCAAATGCATGTTTTTGAGAAAAATGTGAAATACACTATAGGTCACTTGATGAGTTTGCAGAGGTGTACACATCCATGTTATCCTCATGAAATGAATTTCCAAATCAGATTTGGGAGAAAATGTAAATTTTTTGATAAAAATGTAAAATACCATTTTGGAAACCTCATGATCTTACTCCAAGTGTACACGACCATGTTATACTCATGTAGTGCACTAACAAGTCAAATTTTGCATACATATGTGGTCGATGAGAAAAAAATTACTATTGTGTTCAACGTTATCCGAAATTTCATAGACATGATTGTGGTATCCTAAGGAATTGAAATTAAAAAAGATGGTGCAAAGTAATGTTTCTCTTGAAAATTCCAAAAATATGTTGTTACACACATAGAAGATTCATGTTAGTTTGAGGCTTGAATGGTGTCAAATTTAGGGCTTAGGGTATAACTCTTTGTTTGTGAGTGTGTCATGCATCTATAAGATATTCTTCATAAGCTAGAAAAGATTACAAGTCATAAAATGAAGGAAAAATGATGTGGGTGGAATTTGAAGAAATTGGTCTTCTATACCAATTATTGGGACAAGAGTTCCACTCAAGTAACGATTGGTTTGTATGACGCATAGGTATAACTTAGCGAGTGAGAGTTGCCTCAAATTTGGAGTAGAAAGCATAGAAATAACATATCAATTCCATGAGGGATTGTGGGAGGGATTATATTTTCTTCATATTTCAATAAGCCTGTAAAGGCAAGTGTGTGTGTGTGTGAGGGATGGGGAGAGAGAGAGAGAGAGAGAGAGAGAGAGAGAGAGAGAGAGTATGTGCATAATTATATCTTTGTAGTATTTTAATGAGTTTAATAATGTGTGTATTGATTTTCAAGTCAAAATAGTGTGTTTGGGTGTATGTGTCCATTGGAGAGTGAGTGTAAGTCCCATATGAGGGACTAGGCTAACATTATCTTTTTCATCTCCTTCTCCTCTCGCATCACATTCAATTGATTATTAAAAATTAATTCTATTTATGGGTTATTTCACATCCTACCATATACTATAAAGAAAATCTTTGTGCTAAATTTTTGTCATACTTATGGGTGATTATTATTTTGTTAGCACCATATTCATATAGTAACTTTCAATTTTCACCCTTTTTAGATTTGATTAAGATTTACACATAACCAAAAATGAATGAAATAGAATCTACAGGGGGTTATTTTGATTAATTAACTTCCAACATTAACCATTCAATATCAAAATAACACATTAATACTTGTAATAAATTTACATGATACAATATAAGTTCATAAATACATGGGATTAAGTGTACTTAGCTGATTACAGATGATTCTAGGCAAGTCTAGGTGACTTGAAATATGGATAAAGGTAATGTGGACTGAGAATGATTCAAAATTGGAACTATACCCTGAAGATGATCATGGGAAGAACCATACAATAAAGGTATGAATTTCTATATGGTATTGACCTTGCTCGTAACTACGATCTACAACTTTGTAGGTTTTTCTCTTGTTTGAATATATATGTTGCTCTTTTCGGTCATTGTTAGTCACATTACGGAAACCTTAGAATGTCTAATCAACCTTTCAAAACCTAAAAAAGGATAGAGAGGCCTACAAAAAAACATTAGTTGGGTTGTGGGAACCCTTGTGCACCACCAACATTGGTACTACTCCAAATATACCTCAAACATCATGTTTTTCTCCACCTAACATGTGATATCTAGCATATTTTACATTTTTTCTTTGACCAAGTTTTACTTGAGTTTCTCTCTTACAAATTTACTTGGGTGAGTGACTTTAGATGCTTGAAAATGTAGGAAGCATTCCTTTAGACCTACTAGGAAGTTTCTAACTTGTAGAGAATACTTCACTAATGAATGTGCAGAGGTATTTTCAAAGTGTAGGGAGCTTTGGGTGCCTTTTGTGTTAGCTTTTGCAATAAGATTCCATAAGAGTGTTAGCTTCTAAATGATGTGAGTTTTACTTTCTTATATATGCTTCTGAAGGTGATTTAAGTTACAAAGGTTGACCGAGGGTAAATGATCTAAATAATAATATGCAACTAAAAGTTTGGGATCAAAGTGAGAAAGGGAAAAACATACACTAGGGTAGGGACCGTATGGCACAAATTGGCCATATTGTACTTTTTTTTGACCCTAGAGAAGAAATTTGAATTCGAGGTTTGAAGTTGACAAGTAGAGTCTTCAAATGGATTTCATGCATTCAATTCTTACAAAATGCAAATAGATGATTGTGTATGACCACACAAGCTAGAAAAAATACCTAAAGATGTACCGAATGAGAATGAGTAAAGTGCACTTGTTTGAGTAAGGGAGAAACATCAAAACCAAATGTGCCAAAGAGTGGAATTACCAAATTTGATTATCTACATTTATCCCTATTTAAGTATGAAATGAAATTACATACTTAAAGGAAAATATACTTGAGTGTGTAGACACTTTTATTCACTCAAAGTTTGTTTTGCAAGATCCCACTTTGTTAGTGTTGGCACACTCCATGATGAAACCTACAACATAGAGTGTATTCAATGTCCATGATAAAGAATTGAACTTTAAATTAGATGAAAATTTTAATGTAAAAGAAATATGAAACTATGAATAATGAAATAAAGAGATGAAAAACGTGGAAGGAATACACATTTTTATTTTGTGGAGGGTAGAGTTTTTCATTCGTTGCTTGTACTTGGAGATTTGGATTGTTGTAAATTATCAAATAATTTGGGGTGATTAGTTTCCAATTGTTCCAAGAAGATGTCAGTGGTATCAGGTGTATGGAACCCAACACATGAATTTCAAAGAGAGAGAAGAATAATGAGGATCCAAAGCATCCCATGAAGGAAGAAGACCATGTATCAAATTCATCAAGAAACTTTGATATCTTTCCCTTTAAGGATAAAAGGAGAGGAAGGAATTCCTTTGATACCTTCTATGACCTTACATGACCACACCATTATAGACGGATCTAGGCCCAATTTTCAAAATTAGGACACATAGTATAAAAATAATTTTCCCCCATACTCTCCCTATGTTCCACACTAACTAAGTAAAAACAAAATAGATTTGAAATGTAGCCAAAGAAAGGAGACCCACACCCTTCATATCCATGAAACTATAACTAAGTGTTGTAGAGAAGAAATGAAATAATTCATGCCCATTGAAACTGATATGAATCGAGTCATTTAAATTTGAAATTGTGCCAAAAACATGTTCATGTGGGTGAAAATTTAAAAATGGTGAGAAATTTCTTGTAACTTCCCTTAAGGAAAAACTAAAGAAATGGGTCGGGGAACATGTCATGATCTCATCATACCATACATTTTTTTACCTTATGCTTACTTTAATAAATTTCTGTATATGATGCTATTTTAAGTACTTTTGTCTTGTGCCTAATTACATCTAAGCCCAAAATTCTATGTGTTTGTTGTAGGTGTAGAATATACCCAGATGAATGCCCCCTCTTTTAAGGCACATGTGATAAAGAGTATGACTATTCAGCTCAAAAGAATAGGGATGTGTTACCATGTCTCGATAAGTTTGATAATATGTGTAGAAAATACATAAAGGTTGATGTGGTGGCCACTAAGGTTAAATAATTCCTGTAACAAGGATGTACATGGTGGAGACTATGGAACACAACAAGAGAAATAATAATAACATGAATAATAGTAGCAAAAATGTCAACATGAGAACTAATAGCAAAAAAAATAGTAGTGCAAATACATCGTGTAAACAATGTCACACAAAAGGATTAATACCTACAAACATGGGAAACCCATGGTGTCACAAGATAATTAAGGCCTTGAGCATGTAATCAAAAATGTCATAAAATAAGGAATAATTCCCCAAACATGTGAAACAATGGTGTCACAAGACCAAAAATCCCTAAAAACAATTAACACACACACACAACTAGAAAAAAATATTATCATAATGTGATGAAATAACAAAAAAATTATTATAGAATCATGTGAAACAATTGTTAAACACTACACAAGACACATGTGTTAGTCTTGTTAGCTCAAAAGATAAAAATACACTATGTATGTAATTAAGAGTGCTAAGAAAGTGAAAGAGGTAATATAATGAAATAATAACACCTAGATTGTGTGGAGGAATGCCCTCAGAAAAGTATGTAAGGAACCATGATAGCTTCCATAATCATGTATCGATTTGTATGTCTTGCATCATGCTCAATATACCCCATGAATGCATGTGTGTAAAGAATAAAAATGTTATCTATCAAACCAAAAAGATAAAAAAACATGTATAATGTACAAACGCTAACAACATATACTAGAGAACATGTCTTGATTTTTGCATTTTAAAAATATGTGAATGTTTTTACTTTTTGTGATTCTATCGGTGTTTTTGTATTTTTAGTGCATAACTATGTGTAGACACTAAATCACGTCCTTTGGGTATTTATCTAGTCCCGGTCTCATACTACTATTCATATGGTTCTTAAGTGAAAAATAGTACTAATTAACCCATGCCTTTGGCCGATTTACTTTGCTTTCTATCGTTACTTTCGATCTTACACCCACACTTTCCTAGACCGTATTTTCATTTTACGTTTATCCTATTTTTCGGGGCACCCGGTGCCCTGGTCCCCTACGGGGCGCCCGATCCTCTTTACATTTTACTCTCACCTTTTGGGCACTTTATAGCCATTTGATATTTTTGTCTTTTTGGTGGTTTGCCTTTTAAGTTAATTACAAAATTAGAACAAGAGAACCATATATATATATAAATTTATGATACCATAATGAGGTACCAAGAACTAAGCACTTACTATCATCACCTAAGGTCGCATCCATCCAATGCATCTAGAGATTAATTTTCATCCATCTATCTCCATCATAAAGGGACAAAGTTTGGTTCATCCGCATCACACTTCATATGAGGGGAATTTTATTATATTCCATGGACCATCTATTTACATTACATTTTATTTTATTATATTCCATGTACATCTATTTATTGATCACTACTCAGAAAGTGTGACTAGCACAAGAGCACCTAGGGCACGATTTTCACACACAGACACCTAGAACTACATTGGAGTCCGAGATGCGGTGAAATGCTCGGTTAGTAAGTCCACCATTATGGTCGTTAAAAACAACATGACCCCTTCATATGCATCTTTATTTTTTAGGGTTTTGATGTTTTGTCTGGGGTTTTACAAGTGTTATTTTCATCTCTCGATTTACAAAGCGACATCTAGCGACCATACAACGACATTCACCCGACAGGAAGAAAACACAAGCAAACATACAGTGACACCTCAGAGGAGGTTTACAAATATATTTCATAGACCAAAGTGCACATGTTGTAGGTCGAGAAACCCATGTTCCCCATCCCTCTTCCAGGTGCCCCAATCTAGTCAAACAGCTCAAATCTACATTTTCTTAGGCTCCCGTGTGACGGTTTCTTCCTTTTGTTTAGTGGTCTCCACTTTGCGATAATAACCCAACATATTTGAATCATTTAAGGCTCTCTAAGCTTATTTGCACCTAGGGTTTCATATTTTCATATCTTATTTTCTTGAGTACTTTTAGCATTGCATTTATTTATTAATTTATTGCTCTTATAACACCTAGATTAGACTATTATAATTTCATTTTTATTTTAATCATTTTTGTGAACCCGACATGAAACAAACACTAGGTAAGTCTTGGATTGTTTATATAGGGGGTACATTGGACCCTAATCATATTGATATCTCATTTCCTATGCCTTTTGGTCGTATATTCATTTGCAACAGTTCCTTTCTAGGTTATACATAAAATATCACTCGTTGGTATGCACATGGTCTGTCTGCTCCTCCCTTCATTGATGATAAATATGCTATGGGCATGTATCATTTATGCCTTAATGGCTCATTACACAACCAACCTAACATTATATTTTATCAAGTTTTCAATGCCACACCATATGGATTTGATCAAGATATCGATGATCCTCTTGATGACATCACTTGAGCCTTTCCCTTCCTCACACACTAGGGGGCATAACATTTACACATCCCCCCACCTAGAATTGACACATGTTTCATAATCGCATTATCAACCTTCTAAAGCATATGCATATTCATCTACACAACATCATCATTACCCAATGACACACTTCGTGCCGATTCACACTTGACTATTGAGGTATTCCTACACACATGAACCTCACACTCTACATTATACCTGCACATTCTACATACCACAGACATAATTTCGTCACTACATATACTACACATTCTATGTATTTTAATCATTTTTTGTATGTGCTAAACTCACTACCCTATGACACACTCTAGTCTCATGGTCCATACTGAACTGTTGAGGGTATACATCACAAATGGACCTCACCACATTCACGTGTTCATCATTTAACCTTCTATTATCATACATTCCTAGGTTAGTAAAATACACTATAGGCTAAATGGTCACCTATTCTCGCCATCTTGTAGTGGTATACACTTTAGGCTACATCATCACTCCTTTCACTCATCTTATAGTGATATACACTTTAGGCTAAATCATCACTCCCTTCAATCATCTTATCGTGATATACGCTTAGGCTACAAAGTCACACATACTTCATCTCTAGGTCACATGTCATCACCACACGTACAAGTTCACCACAACAAAGGACAACACACGACACACACCACATAGTTCGACCATTTACCGATGACACAATCTCATTTATGGTTCATTATTGATGCTTTGAGGGGGAAAACTAAATGCACCTCACTACATACACTTCCATTCATTTGGAGGGCACATGGATCCTATCATCTATTATGCATTCCATTCCACCCATCCATAACATACTACATTTTCTTACATTTTCTAGTACATGTTCATCTTACTAATCCTGCTAGATAGGTCTCTTGTATGTCATTACCTTTACCATACACACATGAGTGTTCACATCCTTTTCTAGTTGTGATTGTAGATACAAGGATTTTAGATGCAACATAGATGTTTGACACACTACCAATCCCACAACGGCTACTGGTGACATCCACCTTTCATACACTACAGGTGTTATTAATTCATTTTTCTCATAACACATTACTTTATGGGCTCATAAATGCTTTGACATATGTTTTATCTTTCTAACATGCTAATGTTTGTCTCATGTGCAACATTTATTATGAAAGGATATTTGCTTCCATACTTTTTGTTTCATTGTATGTTATTGTTTTTTATTATATGCATGCATTTTCCTTTGTTTAGTGTGCACACTTGCTTGTTTTTTTGTGGCCACTACGGCCTTCCGTGTTTTGTGACACTGTGAGTGGTGTCCCATGTTTACAACCCAATTTCTGTGGTATACATTGTCTTCTCGATGTTTTACATTATTTGCTTATACATTATTTTTGTACCATACACTTATCTTCTACATGCATACTTTTTCATACTAACACTTGTTTTCCTAACCACTTATTTGCGTGTGCCTTGGTTTCTACCAAGCACACCTCCCTTCCCCCTGTAAGGCACAATTTATGCAGCCGTCCTCTTTTGGGGCTACATTCTCCTATATGTGATGTCACATGCAGCCATAAAGAGGGGGGCATCATTTGGGTTTATACACACTACACAACATAGTACCGGTATAGTCCAAATTTCAGTCTCCATCCATGACACAATGGGTTATACAACGAGTGGATACAGACCAATATATATAACTCCATACACCAAGGATTTTATACGGTAGATCATCCTTAACATTTTGGGGAACAATTACGGGTTGGAGGAACATCATAATTTCCTCCTTGCACTTCTTTGGCAGTGACATCGAGATCATCAAAAACTAGGTAGTACAGAGATCTCTTCACACTCTCGGGAAGCAGTTATAGGCTAGAGAATAAAACATCTTTATCTCTACACTTCTTCAACTAGTGGTGTGATATTTCCCAAAAATGCACACTTCATCGTCATTTATAGGATCCTTTTTACACCTTTTTCCTCATCACGGATCAGTGCACATGTTTGTTTTTTTTTACTTCCATTAGATGATTTTTACATATATACATGCATATTTGAATACTTGATCATCTTCTCTTTTATAGGTCCATCCGTATGGGAAGCAAGTAGTCAACATCACACACATAGTGGGTACATCACACACACCATACTAACCATGTAGGTACATCACACACATTTTTGTCTACATACGTGTTTCCACCCTAGGTTCATTCTCATCACTTTTTACGCTTTTTCATCTTTACACTCCTTGTTCCATCTTTTTGTCACTCTATGCTTTGTCTAGCCCTTGATGCATTTTTACATTGATATCATGTACGCATATCTATCTCGCTTATATGTTACCGAGATTTCTACTCACCGACATAAAGTGGGGGAAAATTTAGACACTAAATCATGCACTTTGGGTAATTATTTAGTCTTAGTTTCATACTACTATTCATATGGTTCTTGAGTGAAAAATAGTACTAATTAACCCATGTCTTTGACCATTTTATTTTTTTATGTTGTTACTTTTGATCTTGCACCCACACTTTCCTAGTATGTATTTTCATTTTATGTTTATCCTATTTCGACTAGGGCACCTATTCAAGACTCAGGGCACCCTAGGCGCCTTGAGAGGCACCTTGATCCTCTTTACACTTTACTCTCACCTTTTGGGCACTTTCTTTTCGTTTGAGATTTCTATGTTTTTGGTGGTCGTATTTTCGTGGTTAATTATGAAACTAGAACAAGAGAACTATATAAATATAAAGTTATGAGACCATAATGAGGGACCAAGCACTAAGCACTTACTATCATCACCTAAGGTTACACCCATCCAAGGCATCTAGAGCTCCATTTGCATCCATATAGCTCCATCACAAGGGACAAAGGTAGGTTCATCTTCATCACACTACATAGAGGGGATTTTATTATATTCCATGCACCATCTATTTACATTCTACATCTAGTTAATGCTCACTACCCACAAATTGCAACTATCACAAGAGCACCTAGGAACAATTTTCACACACCCACACACACACACATACACACACAAACAAACACACACACCTAGAACTACATTGGGTATGAGATGTAGTGAAGCAATCGATTAGTAAGTCCACCATTGTGCCCCATGAGAGGACAGTCTGACCCCTTCATATGCATCTTTCTTTTTTACGGTGTTGATGCTTTATTCGAGGTTTTGCACAGTGATATTTTCATATCTAATTTGCAGCGACATCTAGTGATCATAAAATCACATTCACGATGGGAATTGAACACAAGTGAACATATAGCAACACCTTGGAGGAGTTTTATAGAGATTTTTCACGAGACAAAGGCACCTAGATTGCATACCAGAGAGCCCCAAGAGTCCCATCCCTCTTCCAAGTGCCCTAATCCAATTAGACAACTCAGATCTACATTTTTTCAAGCTATTTTGCGATAATTTCTTCCTTTTGTGTATTCGGTCTCCATTGTGATACAATCCTGTGATATTTTTAAATCAGATAAGCCTCTCCTAACCTTCTTTGCACTTAGGGTTTCATATTTTCATAGCTTAGTTTCTTGAGTACTTCCATCATTGCATTTATTTATTTATTTACTACTCCTATAACATCTAAATTAGACTAGTATAATTCCATTTTAGTTTAATCACTATGTAAAATAAATGGGATAACATGAAATATATCTAATGAGAACCTACCAATGAGATGAATCAACCACAACAGATGATGGAGCCACATGCCTTAGATGTGCCAAAGAGCATGAATCAAATACCAATGGAATGGTTGTATTAATATGTGCTAAAGAGGGACTATGAGAAGAGAAATGTAATACACAATGTACAATATCTATATGTTGGAATAGAAGAATGAGTATCCATTGAAGACCAATGAGAGTATGTAGACCGAAGTTCTGTAAGAAAGGATCAATGGAGCATCCTATGCAAATGTAATCCACTAGAGATAATATGTGTTGAGGAAGGTCTAGCCAGAGGTTGAGGAAGACTAGAGTTATGAGAATCAAAATGTGCAACCAAAGGCCTATTACGAGGAATAGATCTATATGAATCAACATGTGCAGCTAGATTCCTAGCATGAGACCTAAGAGGACTAGAACTATGTGAATTAATGTGTGAATCCAAGGACCTATCATAAGACCTAGGAGGATTAGAGATATGTGAATCAATGTGTGAATCCAAGTACTTATACGTAGGGGTACTAGGAGTAGGAATAGAATTTGTGGGAGAATGAATAGGAATTCTATGGGAAGGAACGTCAAAGGGGATACCTCAAATAGTAATAACTTACTAATTATGAATGAAGTTGATACATTGGTGAATAAATAATAGAATATCCTTAAGAGAATGTAAACAAGGGATACCGATATGTAAGGTAGTAGAGCTAAGAAAACTAGAAACAAATAATGAAATCATTGTGATAATAGGACCAACAGTGACAAGTAACATGATACGATGATAGTGAGGATCATAATCAATGACATGAAATAAACATTTTACTTGTTGAGTGGATCAACCAATACACTATGTATATGTACTTGATGAATAGAGACATGAATAGAAAATGTATTAGAAATAAACATTTCATATATATTAGAGTTGTCAAAATTAATTCATGGTGTAGAAGGTGACATGTGAGTAATAATTACAATCAAAGCATCTAAGGTATGATCATACGAGGGTGGAAGTAGTACCATTCAATGAGAATTATATACTTCAGAAGTAGATGTATTACTTGTATGCTTAGGGAGTGGATCATTGAATATATTTAACTTATAATTTTTGTTTGTTGGCTTAGAATATTCAGTGGGATCATCCCATTCAATAAAATTAGATTCAATAATGTCCTAAATAATGTGAATAACCTTTACACATCTATCCATAAAATGACCAATACATCGATGATAATCGCAATAGGATTTGGAATCAAAACTTTTACTTTGAGGCTTACTTGTATCAACCTCAGATGGTGGAGGGAGAGACACAATACTACACTCAATAAAATGTGAGTAGCACACTGGTAAACATGTAAACTATCATCATACAAAGTTATAACTATAGCTTAGTAGGTTGAGTAATAACATAGACCGTGTCTTTAGAAGTAACCTTAGCATCATTAGTAAATGTTTATTTTTTGTGAAAATTGACATTAGATTTATTGAGAGTGCTAGTGATATACTTTTTCTTATTTATATATAACAACTTAGCTTTGCGTTATTTTAGTGAATGGAAAATATGGTCAAATGAGATTCTTACAGAGGAGGAAACAAGATTTGTGTAAAAAGGTCTTCTAATTCACCATCATCCAAGAATTATATGGTAGCGTAAGAATTATATGATAGCGTAAGACATAATCATTAATATTTTCATCAAATACTTGGCATAGCTTGGACATTTGTGCATAATAAACCTTATCCCCAATGTTGATAGAAAAGTGTGCTAGAATTTTTTTCTAATGTAGTGAAAGAAAACGCATAATGTGTGGGGAGATCATGGAACCATTACAAAGGCAAATACTTTAAGACTCCTAGGAAATAACTTGGTAAGAAAAATTTCATAAGATGCATAATCGATGCAAGCCACATGAAACAATATAAGATGTTCTACAGGATCACCTTTTCCATCATAGATAGGAATTTTACGTGTAAAAAACCAAGAGGAAAAGGATGATAGGCCACCTTAGAAGCTAATGGATTATGTAATAATTTATCATAATCCATAACATGGGGATAATTAGATACACCTTATTCTAATTGCAATATTGAGCTTATAACATGTGAATAATGGTTTCAAGATCTTGTGTGTCATCCAAGGAAGCATGTGAGTCATTAAATATGAGAGGTGTAGTAGCAATAGTGGTTGCATGAATAGGTATAGAGACATTGTGTATCAAAATGTTAGGTGCCCCTAAGAATTTGGACATTGTAGATGTAGGAATAGTATATGTCTCTAAGTTAGATGATGGAGCATGCTTAAGTTGATCTCATGCAACATATAGTAGGATATCAATGTTAGAGGGATTTTCTCATAAAAATGCACTAATTATTGGGCATCATCATCAATAAGGTCCCGGTTATGATTTTCAGAGTGAGTATTAGAACCATCACCTTGTGCATGATCAACATTGATAGTCAAAATAGTATTAGCAAATATATCATCATGGAATTGGGCACAAGAGTGAGAAGGGGTGGTATGGGAATCAAAAGATGTGGGAAAGCTACATATATATACTAATAATGATCTCTAAGAGTTAGCATGATAAATCACAATATCCAAATACAATAAAAAAATAAACCCTAGGGTCACTAGGGGTTTGAGACATGATGTTTGATTCAAGATTTGGGTTCACCAAATGTTTTCACCCTTTTTAGATTTGGGGATAATATTTACACATAACCAAAAAGGAATGAAATAGAAGCTACATGGGGTTATTATGATTAATTAACTTCCAACATTAACAATTCAATATCAAAATAATGCATTAATACTTGCAACAAATGTACACAATATAATACAAGTTCATCAATAAATATGATTGAGTGCACTTAGCTAATTATAGATGATTTTGAGAAAGTATGGGTGATATAAATGATGGATCAAGGGAATCTTGACCTAAGAATGATATGAAACTGGAATTGTGACCTAAATATGCTCCCAAAAATAACTATATAGTAAATGAAGGAGCATCCATATGGTCTTGACCTTTCTCGGAGAACTATGATATGTAGCTTTATAGGTTTTTCACTTGTCGAATATCTAATTTGCTCTCTGTTGGTCATTGTTGGTCACACTGTGGAAACCTCAAAATAATATTCTCAACCTTTCAAACCCTAAAAATGGATAGAGATTCCTATAAAACAAATATTAGTTGGGTTGTGGGAACCCCCTCCATTTCCAATGTTAGCACTACTCCAAAGAGGCCTCAAACCGCACGGTTTTCTCCACCTAGAATGTGATATCTAGTTGTAGTGTGATCAGATTTGGCATTTTTTATTTGAAAAAGCATGACTTAATTTTCTCTCTTTTAAATATACTTGAGTGAGTGACTTTGGATTCTTGTAAATGTAAGTATCAATCCACTATATCTAGTGGGAAAGTTCATACTTGTAGATAGTATTTCCCTAATGAAGATGTCGAGGTATTTGCAAAGTGTAGGTAGCTTTGGGTACATTATGTGCTAGATTTTGCAATAAGATTCCATAAGAGTGTTAGGTTCTAAATGAGGTGAGTTTCACTTTCTTATATATGCTTCTGAAGGTGATTTAAGTTACAAAGGCCAACTAAGGAGGAGTAAATGACTCAAATAATAATATGTAATTGAAATTTTAGGATCAAAGTAAGGAAAAACAATACTCTATGGTCACTACTTGTATGACACAAATCGACCCTACTGTACGTTTTTGACCATATAGGAGAAATATGACATATGAGGTTTGGAAGTTGACAAGTGGAGTTTCTAAATGGATTTCATGCATTCAATTCTCATAAACTGTTGATAGATGAGTACGCTTGACCAAGAAAATTAGATAAGAGACCTAGAGATGTACCATATGAGAATGGGTAAAGTGCACTTGTTTGAGAAATGGAGAAATGTTAAAACCAATTATGTCAGATAGTATAATTACAAAATTTGAGTGTCGACACTTGCATTCAAGAATATCATGGTGAAATGTTTGTCTACTTAAAAATTTATATATATTGAATTTTTAATATGTTTTAATAAATTAAATTTATTGCAATTATACTTCTAAATTGTTATGAATAAAGAAAAATTTATACTCTAAAATTTTGCAAAATAATTATATTGAAATGAACTTAAAATGTTTAACCATTGTGAAATTTCCTTTTGATAAGTAAAATTTGTGTCCTAACATATACAATAAATTATAATTGACTTATTTTGAGTTTTTGTTAAAAGGAACCAAAAATTACAAAATAATAAAAGCTCCATGGAATACTACAAAGAGGAACCAAATTCTTCTTACAATTAGAGTCACCTCTATGGCCTCCGATTCATGTATATGAATGGCCATCGTAGTTGAATCTTGCACCTAAGTAGGCCTCATTGCTGGTGCCACCATGGCCTTTTCGACCTCCACCATATTTTTTGGCATATGGTAAAATAACCATGATGTTGCACTTACGAGATAAAAATGATCATCACCCCCAATATTTTATTTGTTCCACTCCATCAAGTAGTGTAAGAAAGAGTATTCCATGTCAAGGTCTAGGACCGATGAAGGAATGTGATGTTGTTCAAGGATCCCATAAACCAATATAGAGATTGGGATCACATCATAACTATATATTTAAGATATATAACATCTCCACTCCTCTTTATTTCATTCTCCCATCTATCCGCCCTATTTTTTAATTAATGATTATCTTTACAAGTATCGTAATTTCACATATTGATTTTAATTTAACTATAATTATAAGGTGTTAAAAATTTATAACAGACTATATAATTGAATAAATGAATTATAATAAATAATTAAGTGCAATGTAAATAAATAGAGACAACAAAATACACATAAATTTAACATGGGGAAATTGTGAGCTGAAAACCCCATACAAAGGAACTTCCAGTTTATTGATAATAGAGGAATAATAACAATGTCTTCCAAATTACATATCAAAAGCAACATACAAACTTCCTTCTCAATTCTCCCAAATTCTCATTGCACGAATAATTGAATGCACCCTAATAATCCAATTTAATCAATCTACAACAAGTTATAACCCTATTTTAAGGGTGGGTGGATTGGTTACAACCATTCACTTGAACCCATTCTCTTTTTAACTTAATTAATTAATCTAATTGATTTTAACTTTATAAAATTTATATGATTAGTTTATAAAAAGATATTTTAGAGTTGTATGTGATGATGTTTCCACATGAATATGTCCCCAAAAATATTATTTTCTCCAATACTCCCCCTTAATATTTAGTGGGGATACATACCAAAGTCACCTTTTTATACAAAATGATTTACAATCCTTAAACACACAAAGATTTTAGGCTAGTGTGTTTACATGGATTGTCTAATAGAAATATCCCAAGTTTCTCTTGAATAATTTCATATATGAAGTATTATATGAGTTTCTCAAACATTTTATGAAACAAGGAATCTCCATAACACAATGCTTGGTTGGTTATATGTTATCCAATTTTACGCACATGGAAAAATTGGAAAACAGGGCCTTATTACAATCAAATCACGACATTGGTCCCAGGGACCCACTTTTGGTCATCAGGTGAGATCGCTCATTTTTTCCAAGAATGTGAGCTATCGAGGAGTTCGACAAGCTTATCTCGCTCGTTCGAGCTAAAACAGTGTCAAATCGGGAATAAAGAGACGAGTCATCAAAGGAGTTCGTGCCTTGTCCTAACTCGGTCATAACTCAGATCACAAGCCTTAGATGAGTTCATGAGTAGGAAATGTAAGTTCGGTTGTCCAACTTTGGCTTGTCATAAAAGAGTCTCGATAGGAGTGGATAATGTTTCGATGGTTGGCTCATTGAGGCAGAGAAATGACGAGCTCGACTCGGTTTAATTCAACATGGAGAGATTGATGCTTCCTTGTTGGAATATGAATTCAGTTTTAATGACTCGACAGAGACAATAGCTGCCTCAAGATTTGGTCGAGCTTCTTCCATGGAAGAGAATTTCCAAAATGAAAAGGCGAGACAACTCAATTAAAACCTTATCTCATTCTTCTACTACAGCGGCAAGATTTTACAACAACTGATCACGACTATGGTCGCATGCAACCAGAACA
Organism: Taxus wallichiana var. yunnanensis; assembly: GCA_018340775.1. NCBI lineage: Eukaryota > Viridiplantae > Streptophyta > Pinopsida > Cupressales > Taxaceae > Taxus > Taxus wallichiana. The sequence goes on from CM031242.1 coordinate 39,606,740, forward strand.
TCAGGATCAACACCAACGGTTCCTTGGGATCACCCTGCGGCTATCACAATCAACTCTCTCTGGAGGCCACTCATTTTCTGAGATAAGTTTTACTTCTCTACCCTGTAGCTGCTGCGTATAACCAATTACTTCCTCACGGCACTTTCCTAGGATAATTTCAGTTCTACGCTCAAAGCGGCCGAGCATTCGATGCACAGGGATGTTGCAGTATAGTAGAAGCCCGTTTGAGCAAGTAAGTTGTCCAATGTTGTTATCTGATCAGCATCGTATGCATCCTCAAATTCAGGATTTTCCTTCAAGATATTTTTATGAAAATCAATTAAGTGACAGTAAGAATGTTACCGGGAGACTTGATTAAATTTATTTTACAATGCAACTCATGGAAACGGATCTCATAGAGGTGGAACTGTTTCATATCAGAATATTCATGGAGCATAATTTGCTTTGCAATTATATGAGCATCTTCAGCGAGTCACTAAGTTGGTGGGCACAAAGGATTCTGTCGGGATTATCACACCTTACAAGCTACAGCTGAAATGTTTGCACTGAGAGTTTAATGTTATCCTCAAATCTGTTGAAGGAAAACTCGGCAGGAGAAGATTCATGAAGATCCCGCGCGCTGGTGGGAATAGTGGAGAAATTGGGTCGGATTGCCAAATCTGCGTGGCGAAGTTGAGGCCGGGGCCCGTGAATTAATTTGGCCAAGCCGTTGGACGTGGGAAATAAGGCAAGCAATGCCAAGGGGAAATGACGTGATGTCAAGCCAAAGAAGAAATCCCGGGCGTGGGAGAAGTTGAGTCTACAGCCAAAAAATGGGAGAAATCCGGTCAAACTGCCAGGCGTGGAAATATAACCGTGGCAAACCATGACCAAACTTCCGTGAAGGGGAGATTCGGGCAAACACTGCCAGGCGTGGAGATTTGACGATGGCAATCCGTCATGAGACTTCCGCATGGCAAGAGAATGAAAATTCCGCGCAGCTTGGAGTGGTCCGAGTCTTTGTGCGAGTCACACGGAGGGTGAGTCGGAGAACGTGGGAATGAGGCAGTGGAGGTGTTTAATAGGATTGACGTGGTTGTCTGGTCGGCCGTTTTGTAAACAGAGATGGGCGAAGGAGGCTCTACACGTTCTGCCTACCACACTGAGCATTCAGTGGTCGCAAGACAAGCTCCCACGCACAGTTGCAGAAAACAAATATTCACTGCCGTGTACGATGGATTGGAGTCACGCTGTTCAAGGCTTCATAAAATTTGCCCGAACCAGGAGATGAAGGTTTATTATGGTGCAGAATGAAACGATTCGTATTGCTCAGCACTTCTTCTCCTAGAAGCGAATTGAATGTGAAGGTCAACTCTGAAAATACCTGGTCGGCCGTTTTGTATGCCACATCTCTGTCACTCGTAAATGGTCTCTTTGAGAAACTCTGTGTGCAGTAGGCAATATTTATACCCTTCCATTATATACGTCCAATCAGACAATAACAGTTTTCTTTTACCAGGTTCAGAGAAACTGTGTTATTTTTAACGATGGACGATTATACTGTAGTTTCGAGCTGATTGTATCTGCTTATTTCTATTAGCTTTGATTCACGACTAAGGAAGAATTCATATGGTTGTTACCTGTACATTTTTCCAAGGTCCTTTTGGTTGCCCTAGTTTTTCAACGTATTTTTTTGAAGGGCTTATTTTATGTGTTGCAGATTGTAACATAAAGGATCTTTTAGTTTCTGAAAAATTAGTATATTGTGTAGCTCACAGCTACCTATGCCATACTAAGATCCCAATAGTGGCATAATTGTTGATTGGAGCCGAGATTGCTGAGTGCACTACCCAAATACCGAAGGGCTCTTTGGCCAAAAAATCAATCTAATGCACAAAGTTGATCGGCCAGATGATTCAGTAGCGAAGGAAGCCTGATATGAAATGAGCTATGGCCAATGCAAGGCTCGTGGAAGTCAGATCAACGTGAGCCACATGAGGTTGAACTCGACGACGAGTTGGAATCAATGGATTTATAAAGTTTAAGTTGTTTGAGCTTTATAATAATCACCTATAAAAGCTTGATTATTTTAACATGAAAATGATATTGACTCGGTGTTAGGAAGAGCTCAACGTGCCATTAAGGTACCAAATCAAACCAGATTCGATGAAATGATGTGTGAATTTGGCTCAGAAATGAACTCGTGAAAAGGGCTCGGATGACCAAGTCACGTTTGCCAGGAAATGAGTAAGTGAGTTACCCGAGTTAAATTGAGATGGGGAATGAAGTATCCGGGCAAGTTAGGCCCGTCGGAGGAAATTCACAAGCGAATCAAACAGAGTTTTGAGACTTTCAATCAAAGTAATACATGGGAGGCTGAGAAGCTCGAGTCAATCGTGGAGCTCAGCAAAAATGAGTTGAGCTCGGTGGAATGTTTGAGCTCGCAGCTGTTGGGAGTCTTTGGGAATGACAAGGTGGTTTCATTCGAGGTAGACCAACGCAGCGTCAAGAGAAGTTTAATGTAAGGAAGCTCGGATCGTTGAGTCAGTAGATGACAAGGAATAAGAGGAGTTTGACTTGATCATGGAGTAAAAGACAAAGCTTATTTTAGAGCTCGATACATTGGTGGTGAGTTGGCATGCAGGCAAGGAAAGAGTTAGAGTGGGGTTCAAAATCGATTGCAACACCGAGTTAGAGGATTCGAAACTCACCGAGTTGAGATTTGTGCAGACTCCATCCACATGGACCCCCCTCCTCTTCAAGTCAAACGGGTCAACGGGGGGGTCCCAACATTATGTTAATTAAATTAATATTTTTATTTAAATATTTTAATAATAATATTTATTATTATTATTTAAATATTTTATTTAAATATTCTTTTAATTAAATGAGAAGACTTGGTCATCAGGCAATTAATGACCCATGATGGAACCTTCTCAGGTAGTTCAACTAACTGCAATAAATACATCATGGGCCTTCAATTTAGGAATGTAATTATGACCTTTCCTCTTCTTTCTCACATATTCTTCTATAAATGTAAGTTGGAAGCTCATTTCAAAGGGTTCCAACAGTTCAGACAAGTTGGACAGTTAGATATCTCAGGCAAGAGTGTATACTTTTCAAGGGTCCTCTCTCTTCTGCAAGTTGTTCTTGTGTGTTGAGGGAACTTTCAAGCCTCCTCTTCAAGACTGTAATGGAAACTATTGCCTCTTCTGAATGTATGATGCATTGTGCATGTTATTGAAGCAATAAAAGTGTGTGTTTTGTGACTAATCTCGGTCCTTTCATCCTTCTATGCTTCTTTGTGCCTTTCTCATACTTGCAGGTACACTGTGCAAGTTTAAGTTTCTATTGCAGGTTCTTGGAGTTCTGTGCTTATCGAGTGGTGAAGTATTGCATGCAGTTGAGTTGTGGTGTCTGTTCACCCTTCTTGAGTTCATCCTTCTTCACTGGGAAACTGGTATATTTCTCGGTCTGATAAAGTTTAACAAAAGGAACGCGTGTCCCTTAGCCTGTGGTATCATGTACCCTCTCTAAGTTGCAGTAGGTGAAGTTGACCTGTGGTGCACACACCCTCTTCAAATTAACCCTTCCTGAATCTGAAGACACCCTTTATTCGGTGCATCACCATCCCTAGTATAGTTTCATTTCTGTAAATCTCTTTCCCTAAAACCCCATGAAAATGTTAGCATAGGACTAGATAATCGTTTTTGTTACACTAGGAGTAGTACAGCACTTAGTTTAGGAAGAGGAAGCCGGCCTTCTCCGGAGGTTCACCTCGAGCCCAAGTCCCACAGCTTGAGAGGTGATCCCATGTGTCCCAATCACACCGAACGTCCTATTCACATCCTGGCCATTCGGAGGGTGCAGTGATTTGGCGACAACAGGTTACAAATAAACTCACATGGGTGAGGTTTACAAAATCATATAGAGTGTTTTTTACAAATCATTTTTAAAAATATAGAATAAATATAGGGAAGGAATATGCAAAAATTCCATTATGATGTATAGTTTCCCTTAATTACAACTCTAAAACGCCTAGCATTACTTGAACAATTGCAAAACTTCATAACACAAAGGGAATTTGTGAATATATTTGTTGATCTTCATATAAGAAGCATACCACATGATAATATCATTTAGAGGTAGAGATCATAGTATTCCATATAATCATATGATTTATATGTGGAGATCATAGTATACCACATAATCATATCAAAGTTGAGGTGGAGATAAAAATCACCATTGAGTACTTTTTCTTGAATGAAATGTATATGAATCTCGATATGAATCATTTTTGATGCTAAAATGGATTTTTCACAAGAGCTATGTAAATTTAGTGTCATATAGAGTGGATTTTTTCTTTTAAAATCCATATGGAGTGCTTCTAATATTCATTTTAACCACATGAATTTTTCAATTATTTCCATAACACTACCATACTTTGCTTCAGTAGAAGATAGAAATTATAGATTCTTCTTGTTGTTTTAAGTGATATCATCTGTACTAAACTTGAAAAAAAATTCAAATTTATATTTTTTATCACATCACAATATGGTTAGAACAAAAACTATATAAGTGAGAAATAATAGAACAAGAATAATATAATTTTTTTTATTAGAGGTAAAAAAGGGTTGAGGGGACCCTACCCTATACAAAATGTTACCAGCTCCTTAAACAAAGGCCAAGGGATATACCATTGAAGCCCAACCACAAACCCAAAACAACACAACACCAACAACAAAGAGATACAAACATAAAGGAAAGTATCCAAACAACAAATAAATAGAGCAATAACTAACAATAGTAGTACCAAGAAACTAACAACAAAACAACTTAGAACTAACAACAACAAACCAATATCCCATTTTCTTTGTCACTCTTTTATCAGGTCACCCATTGAGTTCATACAATGTTCCATTCTTTGACAAGGGAATCGATGGTAGCTTTCCAATGCTTATAGTTTGGCTCAGGGATCTCCACTTTGGGGCCTTTTCCTTCTTTTTCTCTTTCCTTAGCTAGTTCCATGGAATGAATCATCTCAGCTAAAATCTTGAGATGGTGGATGGTGCTCTTAACATTGAGGATATGGAAATCATGAATCTAGAACACAAATTATTTCATCTTTATCATATCCTTGGCCATCTCTAGGCTTCTCTCATTGGCATTCTTGAGTTATTCACTAAGGACCAAAGAAGATAACTTTTCCACTTTATCAGTCAGATCCTTCAGGTCCATGGAGACCATACTAATCCTATGTCTGTTAATATCAGTATCAAGCTTGCAATGCTCAAATTCTTGCATGAAAGTATGAGACTTGACAATAGAGTCCTAGGTAGTAAACAATTTAGATTGGGCAGTTTTAAGAGCATGCAGGCTCTCAATGGCATCCTCTCGAATTCTTGGAACATTTATCATCCGTATAAACCCGAGCTTTCTCACTAATAATGTCATCCTTGGGCACCAAGCATTCAATGACAAATGCCCCAAATTTTTCATTTTTCCCCAAAAGGGGAGTTCCCAGCCTAAGAAGGGATTTAATGAGGCCCTGGTGTAGAGGAAGGGGAAAGGTACCTTTCTCGACCATTCCTATAGATTTCGCAAGGGAAGTATACAGGAAGAAAGGGAAATTATAGGGCTTAGCATTATGGACGTGGTTCAACATGGGGAAATGGTAACCATATATCACTTTATACCAACCTTCTAAGGTAATGTATGACATAAACAACTAAGTAATTTCATCAAAAGGATGGGGAAAATTTCCCCAAGCATAACCATTATGAAGAGAGACATGTGCTCCCTTACCTTACATGAAGCATTCAATCTCTAAGCTATAGTTTGACTTAGGTTTATAGATGCATCTACCTTCTAGAGCTAAACCCGAGACTTTGGAAATAAGCTTAGGGGAAATGGTAAAGGAGAAATTTCTGACCCAAACATGGCCTTCATTCCATGTTTTTACCACTTCTTCACTCAGCTTTTCATCGTAGCCATCAAAGATATTGAAAAAGGGTAACATACCCACCTTTTCGAGTAGGGTCTCAGCCTCTATGGACATCTCCTGCCTCTTGCTAGGTTCAGTTCTTACTAAGTTACCCCCATGCTTCGACCTATTCTTCTTTCTGTTATGCAAATAGTTACCTTCCCCAATCCAATCTTCCCACTTCTAGAAAACAAAGATATCCAGCCTACCCCTTCGAGGATTAGAAAAGAGATTTTGCACGAGTTCAGTAATCATGAAAAAGAGATGTCATGAGTCTGAAAAATAATGCCTCCTCATTTGTAGGAGTATTATAAGTTATACCTTCCCTTTTCATGATTTCAATAAATTTGGCTTGCATCAAATTAGGATCCTCTACCACCTTAATACCCCTAGCATTCACCCCCAAATTGGCCATAAAATCCACTAGAGAGTTTCCTTCACTGTACACATGATGAAAGGATATGGCCTCAAAAGAGGATGCTAAAAGTTTAGTTTTATTTATGAAGTCCTCGATAGAAATAGAAGGTTGAGATTTTCCTTTCAAACATGAAATGATATATAAAGAGTCCCCTTCCACTTCTAGGTTTTTTAAGCCTTTTTCCTTGGCTAACTTCACCCCCCAAAACATCGTAGCTACCTCAACATCATTGTTAGATTGGAGGCCTAGGTCAAATAAGTAGGTAATAAAAATCTTCCAAGGAGTCCCAAAGAACACATCCTCCCCCATTTCCCTAGATTACATTTTTCTACACCATCAAATTTGAGTTTAAAGAAACCATCCCTAGGTGAATTCAATTTAATCGAACGAACGAGGATTACATCTTTTGGGTTTAGGGTCACCTATAAGGTTCCAATTCTTAAAGAAATGATGTTCATTTTCAAGGATTTCCATTTCATTTTTCCTTAAGATAGAAAAATTATTTCTAATAGCCTATAGGAGTTTGTTTATAGTCACCCTAATGGGAATTTTCTTATTCTTGAAAATCCTTCTATTTATTTCTTTCCATAATTCCCACCATAGGTGACCCAAACTCATGACCCAGATATTTTTAAGTCCTCGACTGAAGAAAGGACAGTTCCATTGAATCCAAGCATCCTTGATCTCTTTAGGAATTACCTAGAAAACCGAGAAGCAACCCAGAATAGAAGAAAGAATTAGATGGGCATAGGGACATTCCAGAAGAAGATGATTTACAGTTTCCATATTCACTTCACACAAAACACATCTATTGGCCATCTGGAAACCTCTTTTAGCAAGATTATCAACAATAAGAATTTTATTTATTACTGAAATCCAACTGAAAACATTAACCTTTGGGGTTATGTTCTTGTTCCAAATCTTACCAACATTTAAATCTTCTTCTCTAGTTTCTCCCTAAAAAATAGGGAATAGGCTGATTTGACAGAGAAATTACCACTTTGTTCTTTGTCCCAGACTATTCTATCTTGGTCCTTGCTATTAGAAGAAACATAATTTTTTAGGAAATCATTGAGCCTACTCAAGTGATCATTGGGTTCCTGTCTCATCCAGAGCCCATGAGTTTTCATGTCTCAAGTTAATTATTTTTTCCCCATATTTATCTTTGAGCTGACTAGCAATTTGGGGGAATTGATCTTTAAGGATAAAATTCCCAACCCATTTATCTTTCTAGAAGCTTATCTCATTTCCTTTTCCTATTTTCCACCTACCGCCCTAGCCACAATTTATTTTTCCCAGTTAATAGCTTTCCATATGCATGAACCATTGAAGGATGCCTATTTAAAAATCCATCTCTTGTCATTAACATCCATCCAATATTTTTTCTTTAGAATTCTAGTCCAAACTCCATTTTCTTTAGTTAACCTCCATCCAATTTTTGCAAGAAGGGATTTATTCATTTTAGTCCAGTCTCTAAGACCAAGTCCCCCAATATTTTTAGGTTTACAAACTCTATCCCAAGCCACCGAGGGATTTTTTTTCTTTCAGTGCCACTCCATAAGAAGTGTTTTTGGATTTTTTCTAGTTTATCCCCAACACCTCCAGGAAGTTGATAGAGGGACATGGCATACACCTGGTAGACTCTAAAGAGAACTAATGAGAAGGGTAATCTTGTCAGCCTGGGATAACACATTAGCTTTCCAACCAAAAAGTTTACTTTCAAACCTTTCAATTAAGAAGTTCCAATCAGAACAAGATGGTTTCTTGTCCCCAAGAGGGATACCTAAATAAAAGGTAGGGAAAGATTTAAAGTCACATCCCAAAATTTTAGCTATCTTCTTACAGCGGCTATCCATGGTGTTAAGGAAGAAAAGAGAGATTTTTCTGAAGTTTACCATCTATCCCAAAACTTCCATATAGTCATCAAGGAGAGATTTTATTTTCTTAGCTTCAGGGACAGAAGCTTCCCCCACCAGAAAAGTGTCGTCAACAAAATTCTGGTGTGAAACTTTTTCCAACTCCCTTGCTGGGGAGATCCCTTTGAGAGAACCATTATCAGTTTCAACATTTAATCTTCCGCTTAAAGCTTCCGCTAAGATAATAAAGAGGAAAGGGGAAATGGGATCCCCTTGCCTCAGGCCTTGAGAGCTAGGAATTATATAAATTATAATTGATTATATCGTTAAGATATTTTAATATTTATATCCATTTTCCAATAACCATTATATGAATCTTGCATAATCTAGAATAAACTCCTATTATATGAGAAATATCATGCCTTGTAGTAGAGGTTTGGGATTGAGTTTGATGCCAACTTTATTAAGAATGAAAACATGTCTACAAAATTACAATCAATCATGTAACATATTTTAAGTAAGTTTCTAGAAAATTGAGATGGAGATACATTTTATAAAGTTATAATCCTAGAAAACAATCATGCCTAAAAAGATCAAGAACACCTAGATCATTCATCTCAAAAATTAAAATAGGTTGATATTTTTCATAAAAAAATCCCCGTGGATGAAATATATTCCAAGGTTAAGACTATTCATTCCAAACTACATGATAAAATTATTGGAAAAATTTAGATCCCAATTCCTTAAAAAAATGTATAATAGAGTCCTCATAAAGATCCTTATTAAATCCTAGGTTTCCTCATAACCACCCCTCTAGGTTATTGTTGTAATAATAATTCCTATGGGTCATATATATAGAGGTATCCACTAGGATATCTTTTACAAAAACATTTGACCATTTATTTCCTCACAAATAATCAAATTTAGGGTTTGTGTAATGTAATTGAATATATAAACAATTTACTTAGTATCATATTTAATGATAGTTACAAGATAAGGATATCAAGAACAAACATATTCACACATATCATAATACTTTTTAATTTCCATAGCCAAATTCAAATTTTTGAGCTCATGCCCTTCGTTGGTGTTTAAGCCAAGTTAGAGATTCAAGAAATTAGCAAAAGTCGTGCCCTAGAGCTGTTTAAACCTTTGTTTTTCTCGTTTTTAGAAATCCTCCATTTCTCGAGTCTGTGCACGTAATATCCTCTTTGTAACCTCCATTTTTATCGAAATTGTTCACTTGTTCTATGGCTTGGGTCGTCAAATCATTGTTTTTCCTCCATGCCTCTGGTTCATGAAGGAAATTCAAAAATTGGACTCAAAACGATGAAGTTTTATTTCTTTGTGTATTTTCCATAGTCGAGATGAAGGGTTCTTTTCCCCATCAAATTTTGACCCCAATGAATGTAGGTACGTGGTTAGATCCTATAATTGGATGGGGAGGAATGGGATTTTTGGTGAACTTAACACTTTGGTCACTTTTGGCAAAAATGGTAAATTTTCCTCGCGGCCTTGATCAGGCTATAAAGGTAAAATTCAAATTTTGAGCCCGTAGAGAAAATTCAAAGTTGAAGCCCGCAGGGAAAAAGTCAAAGTTGAAGCCCACAGGGAAAAAGTCAAAGGTGAAGCCCCGCATTGTTGAAAATTCAAAGCGAGACAAGTGGGCCATCGGGGCACTTTTGAAAATTTAACCAAATTCCCAAAAGTGAAGTAAAATTTCTAGAATGCTTCGCGGCTCCGCAAGGTCTTGGGCCCATCGTTGAAAAGTCAAAGTAGAGGAGCGAGAATGACGGAGAACTTTGAGTTTTTGAGCCTTTTTCCAAAAAGGTTAAAATGTTGAGAAAAGGGCCGACCCCATTTCCAATCAGAGGATGCCATGTGTTAAGAGTTCAATCGGAGCAGTGGGCGGAAGAGGAAATTGAGTTTTTGAGTCTTTTTCCAAAAAGGTTAAAATGTTTAGAAAAGAGCCGTGACCCCGTCTCCAACCAAAACGTGCCATGTGTCCTAGTCAAATTGGAGCAGCGGGCCAGTGGAGGAAATTGAGTTTTTGAGCCTTTTTCCAAAAAGGTTAAAATGTTGAGAAAAGGGCCATGATCCCATTTCCAATAAGAACGTGCCATGTGTCTAAGTTGAAAAGTCAAAGCGGGGTGTGGGCCAATTTGTTCCAAATTTCCAAATCTCATGAAAAATCACAAAATGTGAAAGGCTTCCCCGTAACTACTCCAATCCCTTCCACATGGATGACCCAATTTAGAGTTAGAGGAGAAAATCAAATGGTCTATATTTAAACTGGAAAATCGAATGTAACGGTTGCTTTGCAAGATCTGGTTTTTAACCCGCCATGAGCGTTTTCTTCACAACAGAGGAATTTGAAAAGGCATTGAGGATTTGTGAAGTTGTAATGGTTTCTTGTGAAGAATATAATGGCTTCTCAACATCATTCAAGGGCTGGCGATTGATTTCAAAAAGACCAAAGTGCTCTGTACTTGGAAAAGATAGAAAATGCCACTTCTTCTATTTTCTCTTCTTCCTCAAATTTCTTCCATTCTCAAGCTATGTACAAACTCTGCTTCGAGCTTCAATAATAAAAGAAGGAATTTTTACCTCTTTGATTGAGGAATTAATTGGTACTTTGTGACCAATGAGTTTCATTTGGTCTTGTAGCTTCTCTATGGATTTTTTTTTCTTCTAACTATAAATGCATGTAAATGAAATTTCTAATTAATGTGTGTGGGCATTTGATATTCTACTCACAACATTATTTTTCTCCTACCTCCATTTCCACTCCCCTTCCCCTTTCCAAGACAAAGTTTCTTCTCTAGTGAGACATTGCTAGCTTTGCCACAGGGTTAGTGGAGTGCCCCTGTTGGATCTTTGGTGAAAGGCCACCATTGAAATCCATTTTTCACGCATGCACATATGGAAGCTACACCATTCAAGTAGAGGGACTTAGATTCCCATAGTGTTGGCTTGAAACCCACCAATTTTTCCACAAGACAAATTTTCTCACCAACAGTTTTTGGTGCCCATTGTGGGGCAAATTTTGCAGCATTTGCACCTAAAAATGACCTCAGGGTCATAAAATACAAAAAAAGGATTCTAGAAGAAAAGTTTTTGGAGATTGAATAATCACACAAACTACATGGATGTAAATCATGGCTATTCTAGGAAATCCTCCTGTTGAGAGACCTGATTTACTCTTTCACATCCAAGAAGACATTGCTTCTGATATGAGAGAAGCTATTTGGCATAATAGACAAAGTTTCAATCATTACTTCATTGCCATAAGGATTATGGACCTGGAAGAGGAACATGTTGTCAAATTGGAAAGGTCGAGACAAATTCCAGCACCCAGAGAAGAGCATAAAATTTCAAGCTAGTTGATAGAAGATACACCTGACAACTGAGACAAGGAGGACAAGTTGATCCCACATTTGAAGAGCTTGAAAGAGAGGCAAGATGAAGAGGAGATAAGGGCTCAACTTGAAGAAATAGAAAGACTCCAAATTGAAGCAGAAGAAAGAGCAGCAGTAGAAGTATCCTTAGCAAGACCGGAGGCTAGAAACAGGAATAGAATGGGTGATCATGAGCATGAAGTACGCAGGCCTAACATACCATGGGGAAGAAATATTGGTCCACTTGCTCTTCCATAACCACTTCATGAGCTCCCAAGAGGCTCAAGAAAGAACTTCCCAAAATTCAAAGGGGATGGTTCTCAGCTCCCAAAAGAACATGTAGCAAGCATTCATCACTACTTGTGGAGTGTTGGGAGTTGAAGATGAAGATGTTTTAGTTAGGCTCTTTGTGGAGTCACTCCAAGAAAAAGTTGTTGAATGGTTCTACATGTTTCCCCCAAGATATATCACATGCTGGGAAGATATAAGAAGTGCATTTGAACATAGGTTCAAGAACACAAAAGATTTCAGGATCTGTTGGTCCAATTGGTTCAGATGAAGAAGGAGACCTCGAATCAATGAGAGATTTTGTAGCAAGGTATGATAGGTTGATAAGAAGGATCCTAGAAGATGTGGTACCCTCTAAAAATAACTTGAAAAGGTTCTTCATCAGTGCTTTTGCCATCAAAAGTTGGTTTCTTCCTTAGAAGATCCCAACCAAGAACATTGAGGGAAGCTAAAGACTTTGCAATTGAGACTAATGATGATCTAATTATTTCTAGCAAAGTGAAAGGACCAAATGGGAAAGCAAAAAGTTCAGAGTTCAAATTCAGTCACCACTGATCCAATGTTCCAAAAAATGGCAAATGACCTAGTTGCTTTGAAGAAGCAACTGTCACAAATCACAATGAGGAATGCTCAAGGAGACAAAATCCTCTGATAGACCAAGAATTTCTCCACCTCCTGTAGGCTTGCTCTTGAAGCACCACTAGTCAATGCCATCTATGACACTGGGGAATCAGAAGAAGGAGCAGACATTGAGGAAAATGAAGAAGAAAGCATGGATGACTATGAAAACTATCTTGAAATTGAAGAGGTTGGCATGAAAAATGGCCCGATTGAATACATTGTTGATGAGGAGGAAAGTGATGAAGAAGCTCCAAGTTTTTCATGTGTTGTTTTCACTCATGCACAATCCAAGAATGGTGTTTCAGCCTCAGAGTTATTGAGCAGATGATAGGAAGAACAAAGAAGATTCTCTCCAAAGCTTCCACAAAACAAGATCATCAATGAGGATCACCATTACCACCTTCCATGGAATCAGCCAAAGAGAAATCAGATTCACTAGTTGCCAAGGATCATACTGTTGTGCCAAGTAAGTTATCTGATTCTTCTCCCAACTCAAAAGTTGTTAAGAGCAATTCTCTTCTAAATACTAGTTCTGCAAGAACATCTAAATTTCAATCAAAGGCTACACCCTCACCTCCTTCCAAGCCAATTGCTACATTTGAAAAGGAGAACCCAACACCAAAAGTAACAAAACCCCTATCATTTAAATCCTCTCCCACTGCTGGAACCTCTTCCTCATCTACCATAGCTCCATTTGACTTTGTGGAGCATGCAAGCAAAACCAAAGTTCAGCTCTCTGAGATTGAATACCTACAAACACATCCTACCCAATTTGATAGATTCATCAAGGTAGTTCATGGTAGTAACCCTTTTTCTTCAAGCCCAATCTCTAAAGGCCTATTACCCACACCATCCATACCACCTTCTCAAAACATGTTAGCCCTCAGTGCCTCCACACCAACAGAGTTGAGCCTTTTACCTGTCACTTCTCATCAAAGGCTTCTAGTTGAACAATTGCATCATAGACTCTGGAGCCTCAGATAATGTGATGCCAGCAAAAAATTTGCAAATGCTCTTGGCCTCACTTTGACCTGGGTAAATGGCACATTCTATTCAATGGAATCCAAACAAGTTCCATTGGTAGGAAGAATCAAGGATGCTCAGAGTTGCACTAGCTGATTATCCAAACAAGAAGATACTCCTGACCATCTTGGTGGAAGACATCCCAACCTCTTTTGGTATGTTGTTGAGCAGAATTTTTTAGAGACCTAGGTGGAGAAATAAAAATGGATTGGTCATCTGCAACTATCCCAGTGAAAGGAGAAATGAAGAAGTTGTTTCAAATATCGGGAAAATGAAATTCACAAGTAAGGAAATGATGATCCAAGAGCTAACATCCTCTTTCAAGATTATGGGCTAGGAAACTACTTCCTTACATCATATAAGGAAGAGGAATTTCCACTTCTCATGGAGGAAGAAGAAGACTGGATCTGGACAATGGATTTTGATGGCAGTCATTCTAGAGTAGGTTCAGGAGCTGGTGTAGTATTATACTCTCCCTCCAATGAGGTATATCCTTTTTCCTTCAAGCTGCAATTTGACAATACAAATAATACAACAGAGTATGAAGCATTACTCTTAGGCATGAATGCAAGCAGAGGACATGGGAATAAAGAAGTTGAGATGCAAAGGTGATGTAGAGGTTGTGGTAAAACAGGTCTACCAGCAATATCAGGTGAAGAACCCTAGACTTAGGCACTATAGAAATAGAGTGTGGGATTGCATTGAATCCTTTGATGCATTCTCCATTGAAGCTATCCCTAGGGAGAAGAATGAAAAGGTTGATTCTCTAGCAATGTTTGTCAGCTTCCTTAGTGACACCTCATCCTTCTTTTGGAAAGGATAAAGTGACCATTGAGATGGTGTTCAGACCCAATGTACTAGACAATGCAAATCATTGGCAGGTCTTCAATGATGACAATCAGATCCTAGCCTTCTTAGAACAAAGGGATAACTTCAATAATATTTTCTTTGAAGGAAGTGAAAACCCACACCGTGAATCAGTCCCCAAAGAAGAGAAGGAAGGAATTGAGGGAATTGATGAAGAGGGAGTAATCAAACTGAAAGGAAACAAAATCCCCAAAGGCCTAGTTTCTTTGGAAGATCTCTTTGACAAGCATGACAGGTTCATCAAAGAAAAAAAAATAGTCTTCTCGATGTCCATCTGATTTTGATCAAGAAAACATTGGCACTTCAGAGAATCCAAGGATGGTTAACATTGGTAAATGTTGCTCACCAGAAGAGAAGAGAAAGTTTGTTGCTCTGCTAAAAAATTACTCAAATGTCCTAGCCTATTCCTATGATGAACTCAAATCTTTTCAGCCAAAGGAAATGCATCACTCCATTCCTTTGAAGCAAGGATCTAAGCCCTTCAAGAAAAAAAAAATCCCTACGATCCAAAGATTGCCGATGTTATCAAAGAAGAGGTGACAAAGATGCTCAATGCTAGAATCATCTTCCCCATCCACCATTCAACATGGGTGGCTAACATTGTGCCAGTAAGGAAGAAGAATGGGGAAATAAGGATTTGTGTAGACTTCCAAAATCTGAATCAGGCATCTCTCAAGGAAAACTACCCTCTTCCAATCATGGATCATATTTTGCAAGTAGTCACTGGATCTGAAATGCTCTCTTTGCTTGATGGATTCTCAGGGTATAACCAAATCAAGGTGGCAGAAGAGGATTGCAACAAAACAACCTTCACAACACCTTGGGCACTTTTTCCTACAACAAAATGCCTTTTAGCTTGATCAATGTTGGGGCCACTTTCCAGAGAGCAATGGACTTGGCCTTCAAAGATTTGAAATATTGCATTGTCATTTACCTTGATGACCTCATAGTTTTCTCAAAGAGGAGGGAGATCATATTATCATTTGGAGCAAGTCCTTACAAGGTGTAGGAAACATGGCATTTCTCTAAATCCAAAGAAGTGCATTTTTGGAGTCACAAAAGGTAAGTTCTTTGGGACACATTGTGAACAAACATGGAGCACACATTGATCTGAGAGGATTAAAGCTATCCAAGCACTAGCCTTACCAACCAGCAAGAAGGGAGTTCATTCATTCTTTGGAAAGGTAAACTTCCTTTCATTTTATGCCTAAGTTTTTTGAACTGACTAAGCATATAACTTCCATGATGAAGCCTCAAGCAAGTTTCAAGTGGAATAAGGAAGGAAAAACAACATTTGAGGAGATCAAGAAAGCCATTGCCAAAGCTCCAACTCTTGTATCTCAGATTTCAACAAGGAGTTCATCATGTATTGATATGCATCAGAACATACCTCTCTATTGTCCTTGTTCAAGAAAAATGATGAAGGTTTAGAAGCACCCATTGCTTTCATGAGCTATCCTTTGAAAAATCATGAGCTAAAGTACAACCAATTGGAGAAACATGCCTATGCAGTGGTTAAAGCTATTAAAAGTTTCAGATTCTACATTCTCAATTCCCATATAGTGGTGATGGTCCCTGGAAGTGCAATCAAGTCCATTTTGACTCAACAAGATCTTGGGGCTAAGAGAGGAAGTTGGATTGCAAAGACCCAAGAGTATGACTTGGAGATTAGGCCCTCTAATCTAGTAAGAGGAAATGGTTTGTGCTAGCTGATTGTTGAAGATGAAGCTCTCAAGGCTCAGCAAGGGAGAAAGGATGATGTTTTCTCAACCTGTTTAGGAGATAGTCCACAAGTGCTCTTTGTCACCACTACTGATGAGTGGTATGTTGATATTGCTTACTACCTCACTTATGGAGAATTTCCTCCTCATCTTGATTACAAAAAAAAGAACCCTCAAGCTGAAAGCAACCAAGTTTGTGATCTGGAATCATGCACTTTACAAGAGAGGTCTGGATGGTTGTTTCCTCAGGTGTGTGGATAAGGAGCAACAACAAAAGTTTCTCAGGGCATATCATGATCAAGCTTGTGGTGGACATTTCTCAGCAATGGTCACTGCACATAAGATTCTCGGGGAGATATTATTGGCCCTCCATATTTTTAGACACTCAAGATTGGGTTTCCAAATGTAAAGCATGCCAACAATTTGTTGGAAAACCACAACTAGTTGCATTACCACTTAGGCCTGTAGTGATTGAGGAACCATTTTAGCAATGGGGGATAGATTTCATTGGTGTTTTGAATCCTCATTCAAGTGTAGGGCATACTTATGTACTCTTGCTAATTGATTACTTCACTAAATGGGTGGAATCCATTCCAACCAAGCAAGCAGCTCTAA
Organism: Taxus wallichiana var. yunnanensis; assembly: GCA_018340775.1. Lineage (NCBI taxonomy): Eukaryota > Viridiplantae > Streptophyta > Pinopsida > Cupressales > Taxaceae > Taxus > Taxus wallichiana. Next base: position 39,623,509 of record CM031242.1, read on the forward strand.
AACAGTCTGCAACTTCATCAAGGAGAATATCATTGTCCATTTTGGAGTACCATAGAATATTGTTGTAGATAATGCCACCTATTTCTCTTCAAAGGAGCTCACAGAGTTTTGTTATGGTTTTGGAATCTCCTTATCTCACTCTTCTGACTACTATCCATAGGGAAATGGTCAAGCTGAGTCAAGCAACAAGAACATTGTGACCATTTTTCACAAGTTGGTAGATGAGAATCAAAGGAACTAGCACAAGAAGTTATATGATGCATTGTGGGCTGATAGGATCACTCCTAAGAAGGCAATAGGTATGTCACCTTTCCAAATGTTGTATGGAGTTGAGGTAGAGATTCCTCTCACAATTGAGATGCCATCTCTCAAGTTGCTACAAGAAATAGAAGATGGTCAATACAAAGACTCCATTGACAAGAGGATCCTCTTCCTAGAGAAGTTGGAGGAAAGAAGATGCCAAGTGGTGGATAGAATTAAAGAACACCAATTGAAAGTGAAGAAGATATTTGACAAGAGGGAAAAGGCAAGAGAATTCAAGGTTGGAGACTTTGTCCTACTATGGGACAAGAGAAGAGAACCAAAGGGAAGCCATGGAAAGTTTGATTCATTATGGCTCGGCCCATTCCAAATTCATGGAGCTTGTGGTGAGAATGTTTTTCTCCTCTCATACTTGGATGGAATGCCATTGGAATTTCCTGAAGTGGGAAATACTTGAAACTGTATCATCAGTGAAAGTGGGTTGTCCCCCACCTTGTACCATAGGTGATTTTGTAGGTGTGTTTTTCCCTTTTCTGTTGTGTGGTTTTGGTTTAGTTTTGTTTGGTTTTTGTTGTGTGTGGTTTGGCTTGTGTGTTTCCTCCTTCTTCCATTCTTTCTCAGAATTGTACATGAATTCTGCAAGGCCCAATGGATAAGGCACTAGTCAACGTAATATGTTTTGAAACTTGAGATTCTGGATCCTCATGTCGTGCCCTAGCCATGCCCAGTTCACGCCATGTCCCCAAGCTAGAGCCAATTGTTGTCTCCGAAAACTACTCTACATTTTCATAGCCAAATTCAATTTTTTGAGCTCATGCCCTTCGTTGGTGTTTAAGCCAAGTTAGAGATTCAAGAAATTAGCAAAAGTCATGCCCTAGAGCTATTTAAACCTCTATTTTGCTTCATTTTTAGAAATCCTCCATTTCTCGGTCTGTGCACGTAATATCCTCTTTGTAACCTCCATTTTTTATCAAAATTGTTCACTTGTTCTATGGCCTAGGTTGTCAAATCATTGTTTTGCCTCCATGCCTCTGGTTCATGAAGGAAATTGAAAATTGGACTCAAAATGATGAATTTTTCTTTCTCTGCATGTATTTTCCACAGTTGGATGATGGGTGATTCTTTTCCCCATCAAATTTTGACCCCAATGAATGTAGGTACGTGGTTAGATCCTATTGGATGGGGAGGAATGGGATTTTTGGTGAACTTAACACTTTTGGTCACTTTTGGAAAAAATGGTAAATTTTCCCCATGCCCCGATCAGGCTATAAAGGTAAAAGTCAAATTTTGAGCCCACAGAGAAAAGTCAAAGTTGAAGCCCGAGGGAAAAATTCAAAGGTGAAGCCCATTGTTGAAAATTCAAAGCAGACAAGTGGGCCATCAGGGCACTTTTGGAAATTTAACCAAATTCCCAAAAGTGAAGTAAAATTTCTAGAATGCTTTGTAGCTCCGCCAAGGTCTTAGGCCCTTCGTTGAAAAGTCAAAGTGGAGGAGCGGAACGGCGGAGAACTTTGAGTTTTTGATCCTTTTTCCAAAAAGGTTAAAATTTTGAGAAAAGGGCCGTGACCCCATTTCCAATCAGAGGATGCCACGTGTCAAGAGTTCAATCGGAGCAGCGGGCCGGTGGAGGAAATTGATTTTTTGAGTCTTTTTCCAAAAAAGGTTAAAATGTTTAGAAAAGAGCCATGACCCCGTCTCCAACCAAAACGTGCCACGTGTCCTAGTCAAATCAGAGCATCAGCCGGTGGAGGAAATTGAGTTTTTGAGCCTTTTTCCAAAAAGGTTAAAATGTTGAGAAAAGGGCCATGATCCCATTTCCAATAAGAACGTGCCACGTGTCTAAGTTGAAAAGTCAAAGCGGGGTTGGGCCAATTTTTTCCAAATTGCCAAATCTCATGAAAAATCACAAAATGTGAAAGGCTTCCCCCTGTAACCACTCCAATCCCTTCCTACCACATGGATGGACCCAATTTTCAGAGTTAGAGGAGCAAATCAAATGGTCTATATTTAAACTAGAAAATCGAATGTAATGGTTGCTTTGCAAGATCTAGTTTTTAACCCACCATGAGTGTTTTCTTCACAACAGAGGAATTTGAAAAGGCATTGAGGATTTGTGAAGTTGTAATGGTTTCTTGCGAAGAATATAATGGCTTCTCGACATCATTCTAAGGGCTGGTGATTGATTTCAAAAAGACCAGAGTGCTTTGTACCTAGAAAAGATAGAAAACACCACACTTCTTCTATTTTCTCTTCTTCCTCAAATTTCTTCCATTCTCAAGCTATGTATAAACTCTACTCAAGCTTCAATAATAAAAGAAGGAATTTTTCCTCTTTGATTGAGGAATTAATTGGTACTTTGTGACCAATGAGTTTCATTCGGTCTTGTAGCTTCTCCTGCAGATTTGTTTTTCTTCTAACTATAAATGCATGTAAATGAAATTTCTAATTAATGTGTGTGGGCATCTAATATTCTACTCACAACATTAGTTTTCTCCTACCTCCATTTCCACTCCCCTTCCCCTTCCAAGACTTCTAGTGAGACATTACTAGCTTTTTCTTCTCTAGTGAGGCCACCATTGAAATCCATTTTTTCATGCATGCACATACGAAAGCTACACCATTCAAGTAGAGGAATTATATTCCCATAGCATTGGCTTGAAACCCACCAATTTTTCCACAAGACAAAGTGCCAACACATCCAAAATCACAATTTCTTGAATACTTATCTCAAGCACTCCTAGTATGAGTATTCACCTTAGTACCACAAACGATAAAATTCCACTCATTAAGGATAATATACCATAGAATTATAATACAAGGTATTGAATAACATGTGGAGGAGCAAGATCTAGGGGTGGGCAACCTTAGGTGTCTCGATGCTAAACACTCACAAAAATGGAGGGGTGGGGCCTAAACAAAAAAATGTTGAAAAAAATCATTGTTCATGAGAAAAATTTTACCCCCCATTCCATTATATTTTCCTACCCTTTTTATAATTTTTTAACTCATTTTTGGGATTTGCATATAATAAATTTTATAGAGATGGAATCTCTAAAATATGTCAAACACATGACTAATCTTTGAACATATTTCAAAAATTAACTTTTAAAAATATTTGAACTTTTTCTTAACTTCCAAAAATTCATAGATATAATCCTTTAAAAAATCTTTAAAAAAATTAGTGTCTTTTTAGGGGCCTCAAATCCCGACCTTTTGATTTAAAAGAATGTGATCCATAAATGGTGAAGTTTAAGCTGACACATTTTTCCCATTTTTTTGGATACTTATTAATTTTCTCAAATTAACGTACTACATTAAAATTGACATGTAATAATTCTGAAATTGTAGTGTAATTGTCAAATTAAACCCATATACCTAATTCCAAATTCATTCTTTTCATCTCTCAATTTCCGTAAAATGTGTAATTACGTTAAAATTGGATTATATACTTACAAATCAGATCGAACTAATTAAAACAAAAAAATGAAGGAAATAAGATACAAAACCCACAAATTTGATAATGGATTTCACAATGAGGGACTACGTCTCTCGTGTTCATGAATATGATGAACAAATTCTACTAATGATGTAAACAAAACACAAAATTCTTACATCAATCTCCAAAATGGGAAAATAGGATTTAAATGCGTCTTAGACCACCTCTAGAAAGTCTCTACAACTATCTCTTGGCTTTATAGTGGCATCTTCTAGCACAAAAATGGTCTCCACCTACATTTTCTCTCTCTAAAGAGGCATTTTATCTCTCTTAAACAAGGAAAACATTCTCCACACTATGAAAATACATATCTTCTATTTCACGGTTGCACCATCCCTACATAAAACATTACAAACATAAACATTCCATGAGCATGCATAATAATCATCTAGATCTTAGAGAATCATGAATTAAACAATAACTGTAATAAGATTAAACATTCATGAACCAGTTTTAGTTATGTCTAACACCATTATCCACAATATCATCCATTACATTAAACATTGTAAAACACATAAGCTTCTTACATTATAAAGTATCACCATAAGTCATGCATGCATCAGATCCAACAACATAACTCTATAATAATTCACACACTAGTCTCTCTCTAAACTACATAGTTCAATACATATTTATAGAGGTGGGGACTTTCCCTTCACCACCTACGCACTTCTCAAAATAGGTCACATGTTGATAATAGCCATGTGCCTTTACAATAACATGCACACATGCAAGTGTGCTAATAATAGATGTCCTATAGTTAACTGGAAGAAGTAATCCTATTATTAACTACAACCATGCATGGCACTTATCAGCCGCTCATTCCCAAAATACCATTTGCATGTCATGTAAGTCTCCATCCGATGTGTGCTCCACATGCTATCTCCAAAAATAGCCATGTATCCATAAAAATGGCTAAGTCTCGAACCAAACTATTTTGGTGTGCGTTTCCTTTCCTATTTTTTGCGCCTTCAAATGTGCCTTGTTCCCATGCGTATTCTTTGTGTGTCTTCTCCTTAGAACAATATTATGTCTGCTCAACATTACCCCACACTAAAGTACATTTTCATCCTGAAAATGGGGATTCTTTTTGATGTTCCCAAATAATAAAGAATAAGAATTGAAAGAATTAAAGAATCACTATATAAAAGAATGAATCTTTACTCTGTAACATCCTCTTCTTCAACTGGGAGGATTAACTCTAGATATTCAAGTTTGATTTCTACCTCCTCCAAGTTTTTCATTCATCTAGCATTGTCCTTGTCTTTTTTGGAATATCTGTGGCTATGGCATCTAGTTCATCTGAGTGATCTTTTCCTTCTCATTTTGTAGTACCTAGACAACATTGGCCATAGTAGACATCATTCCTTCCAGAAGATCCATCTTTTACACTATGAGCTTCCCAATCTCATCTATCCTCTCCTTATGTGGATCTTGGGCTGTTGCAAGGGCTTCACACTTTTTTTTTACTAGTGCCAATCTTTTCTGTGTGCCCTAAAGTCTCATCTTTCATTTTTTGCTAGAACTTCATTATCTTCAACTAGAGTTTGATCCTTATTACTGCCTCTGGTGTTGCACACAAATTAAGAGCTTGGTCTTCTTTCTTTAGCTCATCCTTTAAAGTTTGGAGCAATGCCTCATAAGTTGAAATTTTTCTAATCATAGAGGCCCTTGCTCTCTCTGCTTCTTGTTCAACATATTTTGGTGTGGGCATTCTAAGTGGTCCATCTTCTAGCACCAAATCAACCAAAGTGTGCACATAATGCATAGTAGAAGGAAAATTTTTAGGTACCTTTGGTTCAAGATGAGGCCTTTCCTTTCAGAATGTAATCACCAATTTCTTTAGCCATGCTAATAAAGGCCTCATTCTTTTCATCATTTTTTTCCTTCTCTTCCTTTAACCACTCTATTCTCTGTAGTTTTATCTTTATTATCCTCCATCAATGCTCTAATGGTGGTGGCCTTATCAATATTTCTCATGCCACCTCAGTAGATACCTTGACTAAGGCATTGTTGACCTACTCATCAAGACATAAGAGTGGGATTTATGGTCATGTGCCTACTCTTGTGGTGCCTTCTTTACTCTTCTTGAGACACAGACTCCTCACATACATCAAAATATGGTTCATCCATATGGGTCTGCATGGACCAGATAGTTGTTTTCTTTGCACGTGTAGTGGCCATATCTAGATCCATCAGCTCCCATCCATATAATTCCTTAAGGTCCATTATGCTTTGAAACTAGGTGCGGATGATTTTTCTTGTGTCCTCAACATAGCCCATACTTGGCACAACATATACTCTTCACTTCTCTTTGTTCTTGGCCCCTTAGGAACATGAGCACCAAGGTTTGGAGTTGGCCCTTCTCCTACCGAGTTGTAATGCATGCATTGGTCTGCTCGTGCATATTTTCTTCTATTTCTTTCACCCCTTCTTCTTCATCTCTCATTTCTTCATCCGGGCTCCTCCACATCTTCTAGTTAAACTAGGGTTCCCAGTGCGTGCTCTCTTGGACTCCTCCACCTCCTCATTAAGCTTCAACTTTTTCTTTTTCTTCTTCTTCTCTGGTGCTTCTTTTTGAGGGGAGAGTCGAGGTGATCTTCATATGCTTTGTGATGTTCCTGCTATGCCTTGGGTCCTGGTTCTTCTGAATACCCTCTTAAACTGGTGCTCTTTAGGAGGGAGGACTACATCCTCACGTCCAAGTCCTCTCTCTCTTCTTCTTGCCTGTGGTGGAGTATCTGCGCACTCACTTTCCACTCTATCTGTGGGCTGCCTCCTAGCCTCTATGGTCCAAGCCTCCACTATCCTCATGTTCTTCTTCTTCCTCATCTATCTCTATGGTCGAGGTAGGCTTTGGAGCTTCCACATTCTCAACCGTGTGTTTTCCCTTAGGTGGCCCTGGTAGCATAAATTCATTCTCCACATACTTGTTATTCTCCAACCTAGGCTTAAGCTGAAGATAGATGAGTGTGGCTCCATTGTCCCCAATAGCCAAACTTACTGGCTTTATATTTATAACATCTGAAATGAGCCTCTCAATGTAGGCAGACCGACCTGGATAAACATATGTTTTTTTGAGAGTATGGTAGTCACAATCTACCTTGTCTCTACAGTTGAAGTTCAGCATGTGCATGCATCAGTAAACCTATGAACTAGAGGCCTGGAAGTAGTGTGTTGTGAAGGCATAGGGAATTTTACACCATGGACTCCATGTCCCATCCTTCATTACAAACCACATGATGTAGAAATGTTGATACACCATGAACTATACTACCTTGCCCCACTACGAGGTAAATCCTTTGGAATGCCATTCCTCCTCAAATGTCATGCATGAAGTTGGTCATACCATAGTTCTTCCCTTTTCTTGAATGGGCCACTCATTGTTCCTTCACATAAGTATTTCTCAAACCTCTCCAGTGAGGGACTTTTCTCTGTGGGGTATTCCCAAATTTTGTTCTTTGGCCCATCGGGCACTCCAATTTCTACAAAGACAAGAGATAATAGAATAGTGCCAAAACTTATCTTCTCACTGTGTGTGCTTCCTCAGTAATAGTTTTTGTAATATGTAGCCTGCTAGATTGTAGACTTCTCCTTCTGACATTTTCTTCGTGATATATAGCCACATGGTATTTACTATGTGACCATCTCTCTTGATCATTCAACTTAGTGAGAGTGTGGCTGCCTGCACCACATGATACTTCCTTAATTTGTATATGTCCATTCCACGTGGACCCTTGGAGTATCCCAACTCCTTTTTGGTGGCTATAATAGTTTACCTTATATCAAGATCACTAATAATATATGTCCATGTGCCCTTCAATCCTATCAATGTAGCAATCAGGGTTGTTGTGATCCTTACCCTCCATCAACAAAATAGAAAAAGTCCTCATGGACTCTTCTCATAAGCCATTGGTATAAAGCTTTTTGGTTTTCCAAAATATGGGAGTTCATATAAGTTGATAAACCCCTACCTTCTTAAGAACTTCTCCCCAACATCATCATATATTGGCATATCATCCATTATGTGCACTTGTTGGTCTTCTTATTCAACAAATGCATCCAATTCTCCCTTGTTGTCGGTGGTGTGGTGGTTGTAATCACTTACTTTACATCTGTGGATGTGGGAATCCCAATCCCATCGACTATAACTCCTTCTGGATACTACATCTCTAAAAAATTCTCTCGGGAGAAACTTTGACCTCAACTTCCACCTTTTTCTTCCCCTTTCGTACCTATTGTAGGTGCTTTCTTTGGTGCCATTATAAAAATCCCACCTTTTTTATCTTTTGTGTGAGTAAGCTCAAACCCTAGCTCAAAACCATGTGCCCTAGCTCAAAACACATGCCCTAGCTCCTTCTCAATGCTTCTACTTGTGCTCAAACCCTTCACCAATGGGGATGCAAGCCACTTTGTGCACACAAATCTCTCTCCATGTCTGGTTTTGTAGCTCTCCACACCTCAACACATTTCACTTGGCTTGGTCACACTTAGCTCATTGAATACTTGTGATCACAAAGGTAAAAATGAACCCACATCATGTCCTTATATAGATTTTCAAAAATTTAGTGCATTTATTACTCCTTCACCTACCACCAATCCTCTCATTAATTGACCATTTTCCCAATTTTGTGTGGTACACCTTTCACGCCCCAACTATAACCTTCTAGTGTGCCTTCCTACCTTCTAGGCTACAGACTTCTCTTCATGCATGCTTCCATGCACCAAAGTACCTCACCACTGTGCCTTCCCCTAGTAGTTTCCATGGCCACAACTTACCTCATGTTATATTGTTCATTCATTTATTTCCAACTATGGTCTTCTTTAGGATCAATCTTCTTTCTAACAGACTTCTTTCCATCTTTAAATACACACTATAATAATATGTTCTTATGTGTACCCATTTTTTTGAATAAAAATAACAACCACCCCACACCAATGGTATGTGTAGTCCTCTGCACATAAAAATACTTCAGATTGTAATTAGCTTCCAGTGCACAAATGTGCTTATTACACAAAACACCAAACTAAATTGACAAAGCATAGTGAAAGAAGGAAATACATTAAAAGAAATATAAAAGGAAATCTATACTAAATGGAAATACTACCTTATTACAAACACCAAGAAGACTTATTTATAGTAGGGCTTCAACCTACTCCCATTAAAGTAACCAAGTAACCATGTTCCATCAAGCACCTCTAACTGAAAGCACTGATTCAAGGATGTGAGTGATAACATATGGTCCCAACCAATGCACCTTAAGTTTTCCTGGATGGCACAAAAACTTGGAATCATAAAGAAGTACCATCTATCCAACCTCAAGCTTCTTGTCCTTGATGTGTCTATCATGCCATGCCTTCTACCTGGCCTTTTCCTGCTTTTGACTCCAATGTGCTATGGTGTGCCTCTCATCCAACTGTATTAACTTGTCAATTATTTCTTCTAATGCTTGTTCATCAGCTAGACCTCCACGCATGTGCAATATGCAATGATGGTAACATGAATTCCATTGGAAGAACTACTTCTATGCCAAACACCAACTAAAAGGGTGTGGCCTTATTCAACCTCTTGTAGGTTGTTCTATATGCCCAAAGTACAACAAAAACTTTATCATCCCAATCTTTCCTTCCAACATCACAATTTTTTTTGTCAAGGTCTGGCTCAATATCTTGTTGAAAGCCTCAATAGTCCCATTTTCTTGAGGGTGATAAGGTGTAGTCTTGTGGTGTGCAACCATAAATTCATCCAACAATATCTGATTGTCTCATTCAAGAAGTGTGTGCCCCTATCACTTGTCAAGCTCAATGGACATCCATACCTAGTGAGAATATTTTCCCATAAGAACCTTGTTGTAGTAGTGTTGTATAATCCTTTGTAGGTGTTGCTTCTTCCCACCTTGTAAGATAATTATGCAAGTGATGATGTAGTGTGATCTAGTTCTACGCATGACTGGGGAAATAGGACCCACAAAGTCTATAGCCCATTTTTCAAATGGATCTACACTAGTAATAGGCCTCAAAGGCATTTCATCTCTTTTCCTAGGTTTTCCAAGGCACATTGACAGTGATCACATGCCTTACAATACTCTTTACAATCTTTATACAAGGTCTCCCACCATAATCCAAGTGAGTAGAATCTTGCATGCGGTGGTGGCATCACCCCGCATAATGCCCACCTACTAATACCACCATGAGCCTCTTCCATGATATCTATGTGCTCATGTTCCAGTACACACGGCATGCAATACTTCATCTCAACCTAGTTTGTATAAGTCACCATTGATCAACATGAAGGGTGCACACGTGAATTGCAAGTTGTTTTTTCTCAATTTCATTCATTCCTTTTGGCACCATACATGTGCATAAAAAGACAACAATATCCTCCAATTCTGAAGGTGTGATGTAACCTATACAATTGTGCATCCGACATTGTATCTTCAATTGTTTCTCATGCATCTCCCCTGATTGAATTCTTGATAAGTGGTCTCTGGGCCTAGAATTACTTTTACCTAGTTTTACCATGATTGTAAAGTCAAATTCTTGGAATAAGAGCACCCATCGACATATGTGCCCCTGTAAAATGGGCTTATTTACCAAGTATTTTAATGCCATGTGATTATATAAAATAAAAAGGGTGTTGCTAGAAAATATTTTCTAAATTTATGTAGCACGTAGATCATCGACAAGGCCTCGCGCTCTGTAGTTGTATAATTTTTTTGCAGAGTCAACTTTCTACTAGAAAAATAGATAGGATGATCTATAATACCTTCTCCAGGATGAGCTAACACCACACCAATGGTTGTGCCAGAGGCATCCACATGTACGTGAAATGGTTGGTTCCATGGGAAAAAATGTAGAATAGGCATTGTAGTAAGTCTCTCCTTCAATGCCTCAAATGTGTGTTGTTGTGGTTCTCCCCAATAGAATGTCCCTTTTCCTTTTAGTAACTCTTCAGGGGTGAAATATTTGCATATCCTTTGATAAATTTTTCTATAATACCCTGTGTGGCCCAAGAATCCACACACCTCACTCTGACTGGTAGGCTCCTCAGGCCTACAATAACTGCAACCTTAGTTGGATCTACTAACAAACCTTCCTTGCAGATGATATGCCCTAACAGAGTTCCAAAAGGTGTAGCAAACACACACTTCTTGATGTTTAAAGAGATGCTTAACTATCTACATATTTCAAACATTAAGCACAAATTGTCACAATGATCCTTAACAAGCCCATATACCATCCAATCATCCAAGTAAACCTGCAAGAATTTGTGAATAAAATCCTGGAATGCTTGAACAACTATGTGAAAATATAAACAAGTGCATTTTTCAAACCAAAGGGCATCACATATATATGCAAAACTTCCCCATTCAGTGGTGAAATTCATTTTCTCTTGATCCTCTGTGTAATTCTAACCTGGTGATACCCCAGAGAATCCATCTGTGAAAGAGTAAACTTTGCCCCGCAACAATGCCTTCTAATATTTCCTGGTGAAAGGTGTAGGAAAAGGATCAATCACACATGCAACATTCAGCTCCTGTAATCCACACAAATCCTAATCCGACCATCTTTCTTTATATTGATTACCATGGGGCTAACCCACTCTGATTCTCTAGGGGCTTAATGATGCCAGATTTCAGCATTTTGTCAATTTCTTCTTTAAACTTTTTACACACGTGCAGGTTTGGGTTCATCTGTAAGGTCTCTTCCTGACTAGGTGTGCTCCTTCCTTTAGCTTAATCTTCATCTCACCTAATGACTCATGCACTCCTTTTAACTCATGGTATCCCCTAGGGAATAAATCCTAAAAATCATCGTAGTAACTCAATTATCTTTGCCACTTTAGAATCAGACCAATAATCCAATTATGGCCTCCTTAGGTTCAACATCCGTGCCAATGTTCACTTTCTTGGTCTTCATAGGTTCATGATAGGTGCACATGCATTTTATCCACATTATCTAACACTCACACATGCAGTACCTATTGAATGAGCTATGTCCAAATCTTCTACTTCCTCATCATCCACTATGTAGACCATCTTTCCTTTCTCCTTCTCAAAGCAAAGTGTGCATAAATAGTTTGGCATATGTATCATCTACTTCATCAAAATGTGCTCCTTGTTCTTCCTCACCAAATAACTCTGAATGAGTTCTTCATCCTTTGCACTATCTCCCATAGTTAAGTGCTCCATAACCCATAATGCCTCTCTTACCGGAGGTTTAGTAGAGAAGTACTCAAAATTTTGGGTCATTCCTGTAATCAAGTCTTGCCAATTTCTAGTCTCCCTATGTAGTTCCGCATAAACATACCAAGCATGTGCAACCTTGCAAAGTGGAATAAATTTTGTGCACCCAAAGTGAAGGTGGTAAAGCTTCCCCCTTATCAGAGTCTCTCACACTATTGAATGTGGTGTTGAACAGGTTGATTACCATGATATATGCAGATTTGAGTAGGCACATTTCTCTGAAAACCGAGTGGTTAGAGAAATTTTGACTTCATTCCATTCTATGAGATTATCCTGTGAACCATCCACCAAGTGTTTTCCATCCCGCAGGGTATACACTAACATATTTCTTCTTTCAACTTGATTTTTCCACTACTCCTCCATGGTGCACAGGAATACCGTAGGTCTCCTTCTCCAGTATACCGAGGTACAAAGTTGTTACCTATCCTCCTAATACAACAATGAGGTTTCTCTCTCCATGCAAATGTGCTTCTTACTTCATGCCCAACCATCTCATAGGTGTCATGTGCCCAATTATCACAAGAAATACTTGTAGTATCACTAATAGATTGTGCATCTTCCCACTAGAGGATTCCTTCCTTAGATGGCTCAAGTACTTCGGATCTCAAATGGTGCGTACATAAATTTTGTTTAGGTCTTCCTCACTCAATGGTTCAACATAAGGTGCAGATTTCCCATCTTTCAAAGGGATAATAACTCTTTCTTCCTTGTTCTCAAAACTTATATACCCCTTGTTGAACCATAGATCAACATTATTTGCATAACACCAAGGGCACCCAAGTAGAGATGGGAAGTTTTCTATGCTTCTGCAAGTGCTAAGACCTCAAAGTCCCCAAGTGAACTTGGCCCCTTGTATAGTAATGGATGCATCCTTTAAAAACTCCGATTGGAGTGGCCTTAGTTTGATTAGCCATAAACAATACATTAGAGGATGGTTGTAATGGAGGTCTTCCCATATGTACCCATGCATCTAAAGTAAGCACATTCACTTTTGCACATGTGTCAATCAATATATTGCTCAAAATCCATCCATCCACAACAACATTCAGAGTGATCTCCTTGTCATAATCCAAGCTATGAGGGGGAAGATTAGCAGCATGAGGATCTTCCATCCATTCTCAATACTTATGCATGGAGTGTTTCCCTTTAGCCAATTCCCTAGTAATGGAATGATATTCTCCTAGTGCAACATCTTGCATACCTCTTTCAAATCATCAATATCGATTGGACCATCTCTGTTGCCTTCTTTTTGTTCCAACTTCCTTGACTATTTTCCTTTAAACATTGTATTTCACCCTAAAGATTTTTGAGTACCTCCATGGTTTCTGATAAACCTCCTTTTGATGTGTAGGATCTGGGTACCTTGCATGTAAAACCTCCTCCTTAGTGATGGTAGGCTTTTATTGTAATGTCTCTCTGTGCGCATGTAACTTCAGCGCGTGTAGTAATCTTCACAAGTACTACCTCAGGTTCCGAGTGCCAACTTTGGCATCCATTGATTTTCTATGGTGCATGTTGTATTCTAACCATCCCATGTGCCCTTTTTCTCTTGTTTATGTTGCTTACTAAGATGCTCATATAAGTCTAGGCATTCCTCATAGTTATGATTCTTCCCACAAAAAGAACAAGTAATATTCTGAGGACATTCACACCTGTAGTGGTTAGGAGATCCACATGTAAAACATGTTCCATGAGGAAACTCACCTCATCCACCACCATGGCCTCGGCCCCCAAATCCACCATGGTATCCTCGACCTCTACCATGACCTCCTTCAAAACACCCTTCATTCGATCATAGTGCCCTTGAGTTGTGATCATGATCATGGTGCTCACTTTTACTTTTAGAATTATCTGATACTCATGTCTGTCACACACCAATATCTATGGCATCATGGATCTGACCAATCAACTACTCATAGTCTTTTGTATTGTGAGTCGTGGACTGAAAAATCTTACAATAGCAAGATACATTCTTTCTTATCGTGTGTTGTAATAATGGGAAGTGGCTTGCATCATGGTCTAAATGACATATCTCATAGTCTAGCAACAATGAACATACTTGACTACGTGAGGAAACTATCTTTAGTGTGCCCTTCCACTTCACAATTTGTACACCAAATCCTAGTGTGTCTCATGTGCTGAATTTTCGATAGTTTCTCCAACTACTTTTCCATAGCTATAATTTGTGCTTCAAGAATGGGCTCACTCTAGTGTCTATACTTTCGACTACCTCAATGCAATGCAACACTGCTTCAAGTGCTTCACGTGGGTCTCGTATATGTCTTATGTGACAAACCCTCCTAAAAGGTGTGATCAAACCCCCAACAAAAACCATTGTGCATGTTGGCTTGCATGAATATCATATAAAAGTTTAGAAAAAGTGTTTTAAAATGGGCATCATATTCCCGAACACTCTCAGTAGTTGCCCTGCTTAATATCCTTGAGTGTGCTTATACTCTTCTACTTGAACTAGGGATATGAAACTCCTTAAGGAAAGCTTCTCATAATGTTGCATAATCTATGCAAGTCTGATCAGGGTCAAACTTCTATGTACCAAATGTGAGCATGTGTCCCTGCAATGTAGTTACAAATTGACTTGCCTTGCACTCAGAAGCCATGATTCCTTTTGTGTGCCATAATATCTCACACATGTGCACATGTTCAACAACATCTTCTATTCCCTATACTCTGGAAAGATGAAGTGACATCTCCATGTAAATATTATGGGGTTGGTGAGGACCATGCCCACCTGATCTAGAACCTCCTGTGTTACCTCTGCCTCCTAGAACCACCAGATCCACTAGAACTAGAGCCACCTATGCCCCCTGATCCTCCACATGTAGCTAGAAGTGGACTAGTGGATGTACTTCCCATGTGTCCCAACAGTGGTACTAAACTAAACTCCTAGTCTGCGAGGTGGTACTACTCCCAGAAGTGAGTCCAAAATTTTGTGTGCTTGAGTTTTGTGCCGATGATGCACCTAAAAAGGTACCTCCAAATAACAAAGAAGACATTTTCCCTAGCCATAGATGCACTTTCTACTTGATTTACTCCTTTTCTACTACTCCCCAAACTAGCTTGTTGACTACTGGTTATACTAGATATTGGAAAACCAAGCGCAAGGGCTAGGTTTCTAAGTAGATTTAGATGTGTGCCCATGGCCCATGTCATCTCTATTGGTGCACTCCCATATGAGGCCGAGGAGGGTTCCTATCATGCTTTCCCAAATGGGGGAGTTCCAGATGCTTGGCTCCATGCCTTCTATGCGTGAGCTCCAAATCCTTCATGAGCCATCTCTCTCCTCAATGCCATCCACTCTGTAATATCACGTTGCTTCTTCTCTATCTCCCTCTCATGTGCCTCATTGTACTTAAGCCACCTTTCTTCTCTTTTCCTCTCTACCGCTAGGTCCACCATCCTTCACCAAACCTACTCTTGCCCCCGCGTGTGGTAGGGTTTAGCTAGCCATCAACTTTTCTTCCAAGTTTAGGGTTACCATCAAGATTTTGATCACTAGTGGAATGCCTTGCAAATAAGTTCCCTGGGATAACGTAAAAACTGGAACTCAACTACCTCTGGGAAAGAATAAGTGGAAATTGAGTACTCAAAATATAGCTATTCAAAACACCATGGAACCAAGTATCCACACGTGCATCCAAATAGATCAACATCATAGAGGGCTGAAATTCTTCCTACATCCAAACAAGTGTGTGATACCTCCAATTCCTTTTAGATGCATAAGCAACCAGCCACTCATATAACTCTACAAAATATAGCAAAGAATCTCTCATATAAAATAGTCATACAAATTCTACTCCACCCATGTGTGCATCAAACTCAGATCTAGTGTTGAACCCAAGTGTACTCTTCTTCCAGATCTTTTATCCACTCCTCAACACTTGCTAAGGTCAATGGTATGTCTTCATCATGAAACATCCTAAAAACAAGCTGAAAAAGAGGTCCCAAAAATGGAACCAATGATGCAACCTAGAATCTACTATGAAAACCAAGTGCATGCTTGGCACATCACCCAACCTGAGCTGAGTGCTCACCCAAAGCACACAAAGGTACCAAGCCCCTCTTTAGAGTTTTTGTGTAGGATGTTAGTGTGATGAAGATAAGACATATTCAGATCCATAATTAAACATAAACATTCCACAATGCATAATCCAGATCTAGATCTTAGAGAATCATGAATTAAACAATAACTATAATAAGATTAACCATACATGAACTAGTTTTAGTTATGTCTAACACCATTATCCAGCCAATATCATCCATTACATTAAACATTGTAAAACACATAAGCTTCTTACATTATAAAGTATCACCATAAGTCATGCATGCATCAGATCCAACAACATAACTCTACAATAATTCACTCTACACTCTCTCTAAACTACATAGTTCAATACATATTTATAGAGGTGGGGACTTTCCCTTCACCACCTATGCACTTCTCAAAATAGGTCACATGTTGATAATAGCCATGCACCTTTACAATAACATGCACACATGCAAGTGTGCTAATAATAGATGTCCTATAGTTAACTAGAAGAAGTAATCCTATTATTAACTACAACCATGCATGGCGCTTATCATCCACTCATTCCCAAAATACCATTTTCATGTCGTGCAAGTCTTGTGCCTTCAAATGTGCCTTGTTCCACATGTGTATTCTTTGTGTGTCTTCTCCTTGGAGATCCAAAAATATAGGAAAAATATAGGAAAAACATATTTGAGGTCAAGAGTAAGGAGGTACAAAGGAGGTTTCCTCTAGAAGGAAGAAAGCTTTGTATGATCTCGAATCATGGAGATGATGCCTAATCATCGAGATGAATATTAATTCTTATAACTTGAGGGTGTTTAACAACCCAAATAAATATATAATCCATGTGAATTTATTTAAGAGAGAGAAGCCATCGATTTTGTTTCTTCAAGAAACTAAATGTATGAGTCTTCTATCGAAGTATTAGGAAATCGGTGTGGAAAGATACCGGTGGAAAGTGTGGAATCCTCGGGAGCTTCATATGGTCTTCGCTTATCCGGTGGGATCTTGAAATATTGGATGGTGTTTCTATTTTTAATTTTTGTAATCATTATGCCATGGAATTTACAAATCGAGAAAGTAAGTAAGTTTGTATTCTCTCTAATAGTTATGCCCCAACATTAGAGGTGGAATAAAATAACTTTGGAATGACCTCGAAGAGTATAGGAGAAGTTGCAACAATTTATTTTGGATAATTGCTAGAGATTTCAACAATCCAATTTATTTTGGTAAAAATAAAGGAGGAACACAATATTTTAATGAAAGCATGGATGAAATTGTGGTGTTCATTGATAAAAAGAAATTTATGGACTTAGAGCTAAGAAATGCAATGTTCACTTGGTGAAATAGATGCATAGGAGATAATCTCATCCAATTCAGACTTAACAAGATGCTGATTTTAGTGAATGGATAATTCTCTTAAACCCCACCCTATCTTCTCTTATGTGGATTGAGTTTGATCACAATCCTCTTGTCCTAACCAAACAAGATAACAACTATAAAAGAAAAGAATCTTTTAGATAGTGGCTCTTAAATCCTGACTTTAAATGTAAAGTCATAGCATGGTGGAGAGGGAAAGTAAAAGGCTTGTCAATGTTCCATATTTCTAAGAATCTAAAAAATGTCAAGCTAAAAAATTAATGAAAAGAGAAAATAGGTTTTTGGAAACATTTTTGTTTAGAAAAAATAACTCCTAGAAAACCTAAAGGAAATCAAACAGACTATAGATAATGATGAAATGAATCAAATCCTTACTATAAAAAAAAATTCTCAATGAGTTGCATTCATTAAAATCCAAGGAGGGGACCTTTTAGAGGGAAAAAAAAGGAATTTGTGGATAATAGAGGGAGAGAAAAATACTAAATTATTTCATGTTTAAACCCTTAGAAGAAGGAATAGGAAAACATTAAAATCTTAAGGAATGAATATGATATTTTTTAGAAAATGAAGGAGAGATAAGTAAATTTTCTATTCTATCTCCTTCCTCAAAACCTACTATCAAAAGTGTAGAGACAAGGTTTGAGGGTGGAAGGATCCTTTCTTAATATATTCCCTTGCTTTATCTCGCCATAAGATAATAGTAGAATCATATATTAACCCTCCATGGAGGAGGTTAACTTTGTTGTCTTCAATATGGAAGCGAGAAAAGGCCTTGAGTCTAACAGTTTTCCACTTTTTTCTTTTAAAATTTCTAGAATGTTGTGAAGAGGGATGTTTTGGAAGTTGTCAAGGAAGCCTTTAAGTTTGGAAAAAACATCAAATAACTTAAAAATAATTTAATGGTCTTTTCCCTAATAAATAAATAACAAATAAACTAAATTATTTCAGACCTATAAGTCATTGTAATACGACTTATAAAATTATTTCAAAGGTATTGGTACTGAGATTACAACCACTTCTTCCTAAGGCCATTTATTCACATTAGGGTTCTTTTGTGGAAGGGAGATAAGTCATAAATAGTATTATTCCTACCTTAGAGGCTACTCATTCAATCATCTCCTGATCTATAGATGATTTCTTCCTCAAGTTGTACCTAAATAAAGTGTGTAACTAGACTTCCTATTCCTTTTTGGAGAAAATTATAGAGAAATTGGGTTTTGATCATAAGATAAGGAATTTAATTCTCAGTTACATTTCATCCCTGATGTTATAGATCATTATTAATGGAGTGCATATTGGGTTTTCCAGTGAGAAGATGCCTTAGATAAGGAGACATTTTTTCAACCTACCTCTTTATTATCATAGTTGAGGATCTAGGGAGGATTTTTACTTTAATCAAGAAAAAAGTACGATTAATATTTTATTGATTGCATTGATAATTCTTCCAATCTCTCGTAAATAATTTTTTGATAATACTCTTATCGGTTCTCATTTTGACCCTTGTGCATATTTGGAACCATCTTTACAAAATTCCCTATTGTTGCTTAGTGTGACCCTTCCATTTTAGTTATGTTTATCATTGAGAATGTGCCTTACAATATTTTTCCTTGTCACATTGATCTAAACATTTTCATAACCTCACTTTGTTCCCTAGTTCCATAAATTACTTATCACTCTATTTCAAGAAGGCTTGAAGGGGTCCTAAGGTTCATTTATAGGTTGGAGGACTCTAGGAATGATTTTGCAATTCCATAGTGCTCCTTACCAATTTCATGCTTTGTTAATGCTTTGAAGAAATTTTAGAAGGATGAGTTACAAGATCATGGATGTTTTACATGTGTTTTACAGTTGTTCAAGAGGAAGTAAGGGGTTTTCTAAGCTGAACTTGTAGGTTTTATCTTCATCCTAAGTGTTTTGTGACTTCATCATATGATAAGAGGGAGCACAAAGTTGATTTATAGGTTTTCATGGTAATTTATCCATTTTTAAAGATTTAGAGATGTTCCATTCACCTTCCCTCTCTTATTAGATTCCATCTATGCCTTTTTGTCGAACACTTATCCATGTTGTGATAAATTAGGAAAATTCGGGAAAATCAGACTTTGAGGAACAAGTAGAATAGTTCCTCTATTCCACATGTTCCCATTTCACTTCCCAAGTCCAAGAACTTCAATTTATGTTGGAATCACAATGAACTAATGGGGGTGAATAATTCCATTAAAACCTTTACTTAATTCCTTTGATTTGCATACACCATTTAGAGAAACAAATCAACATGCATTAACCATTAAAAGCACATTAATCATATTTAAACATACACATGAATGAGAGAGTACACAAGACACCAAATATAAGTGGTAAACCCTATGAGGAGGAAAACCCACTGAAATGTTTGAATATATTCCTCAATCCAAAAGACTTGAATGAATATGACACATCACACAAGATTTTTTTAGTGAGGCACCAACCCCACAAGGAGCACCAACACCTATTTAGTGAGGAACTAAGCTTATAAGGAGGCTAAAACCCCCTAAGGTGAATAAGCACAAACTCAACCACCTGAAGATAAATACCACTAATGTATTGTTGCTCTTATAATAGATAGTGATCAAAATTTTAGCTCACACACTTTAAAACCCTCTATAAACACACTCTCTCCTACTTTGCTCAATATTACTTCTTCATAGGCTTATTAGGTCTATTGACCTTGTCGCTCTACTCTTCTATCTTTATCAATAATTCATACCCTCTTTCATCTTTGTCCTAAATCCCTCATACCTCTTTCAAACTCTCTCTTATCTCACACATTCCTCTCTCACACAACTAGTCATAATGAGCAAATATAACACTCTTATATACATGAATAAACTCCTAAAACACTTCTAGGTTAGCCATGACCATTAATTTCGGTCATAAAAATAATAAAATACACCTACATACTCATATAAAATCATAACATGAGACCATATAGGTCAGCATAGGACCAAGACACTCAATCATGCACAACTAGGCCTAAAAGGCTAGTTTCATCTCCACCGAGCACTTCATGGAATCCAAGGGCACAGTCCATCATCTTCAAGACTTCAACAACTCCATGCATGTTAGTGAAAACCTATAAAAACCTTCCACAAGCTTAGGAACCTCTACATCATCCATTCTTCTCATGACACCACCAAGTAGGACTATTTCGTAGACACAAAATGTATGCACTTGGGTACATTTCTACATCCTAAAACCATGCTAGCATTTACATGATTCATAAGAAATAAAACTAGAACTTCACAACTCCCTTTATCTTATTGTTTTTTATTTTGCACTTTTATTAGCTTTATACATCTTCCACTCTTGCTAGCATTTAATTTTTATATTTCTATGGCCTCAGACACTAGCACTCAGTTAGGACACTAGCACTAGACATTCATATCCTTCTTGGCACTCATATCCATATTTATCTTTTTCTTATCCTTTTGGACCCCTTTCACTTCTTAATTACTTTTTATAACCTAGGTTGGCCTTTTAGTTGTCAATTACAAAATTCAAACAAGGGAATCATATAAATATATAGTTATGCTTTCAAAATAGAGGACCAAGCACTAAGCATTACATACTACCACCTAAGCTTGCATTCAAAGGCACAAAGATCATCAAAGGAATCCATCTAGCACTCATACAAGGGATAAGGGTTGTATCACTTCTGCATACACAACATAGGATGGGAATTTTATTCTATTCCATCCCACACATTCTATACATCTTCTACATTCTAGATCTAGCCCACTATCACTTTGTGAAACTTGCATAAGGGCATATTATGGCATCATTTCCACACACACACAAGAACTACATGGAGTTTGAGATGTAGTGCAGTGCTTGGTCATAATTTTACTCTTCGGGTGACTATTAGGTCATTCCAACTCCCCATTCGTATTTTCCTTTTTTAGGCTTGATGTGGTTTGTGGGTATGTGTAAGTGAACTTATTTCTTACACGTGATAGGTATATTCGTAGATAAAATAGTGAATCAAGAGAAATAAACATATACCAACAATTATTCTTATCCAAAGATAGAAAATATCATATCTAGAGCACCTACATAGACACCATCTCTTATATCAAGACACTAGCGCACGGCACTCTTGCCCCCTGTGGGTGCTCCTGTCAGCATAGTTCTATATTTTAGAACCTCAATTTTATAGTGATGATGTTGTTTACACTTTGTTCTAGTATTTTATCTTCCAAGATCACTTCCTATTTGCTCCAAAATCAGCTAAATCCCTTATCTCTCCTTCTTGCTTATGGTTTCATATAGCATATGCTTTTTGCTTATGTCTTGTTGTATATTAGCATTTTTACATCATCTATCGTAGCAATTAATTTGAAAATAAGATTTAATAATTTGTTTAGACTAAATCATTTGGTGAACCCGACATTGTTTTCTATTGCATGTTAGCTACTATTACTACTAACACTTGTTACTATCCCACTTTTTTTGCATGTACCTTAATTTCTTCCAAACATGTCCCCTACCCGGTGCGGAGGATACACTTCATATCATCATTAGGTTCTCTCCTTTGGGACACATTATCCTACAGTTTTCGCATCTACCCCAAATGAAGGGGGCATACATTGGGTGAAAAAATTATCTCTACAATAGCTCGAGCTACGGTTCAAATCAGCATATTATGAAACAACACAAGTATATAGTCACAGTAATGAAGACAGGATCGACTTGGACTTCATACGCAGTATAGACACTCGTGCATGGGAACTCTGTCCTCCTTGGATGTTAATGTCTTGGGGGTAGAAACAAGCAATTTCTCAAGTACATCACGGTCTTTAGCAATTTTTAGTAAATTTCTCCAAGTAGCATGCACTTACCTCCAAATACAGAATGTATTCAATCTCCTACAATCATTTACAATACAGTAATATATGGAACAATACAAAACAACATAGGACATACCATATGCAGTGGTGCTCATTTAGGAAGCATTCATGGAAGGAGAGTAAAACTATATGTATCTCCTCAACATTCTTCTTTTGTGGCATGAGATCACCTAAAAACTCGCATTTAACGTGATATTGCCCAAAATGTTAGGAAATTATCTATTAGTGCTCCATTTTAATTAGTAAATAATTATGTTAATAATTTTTTTGAAACCAACCCGTGTATATATACGTTAATTCGTGGTTGGGTTGTTGAACCAACCCAATATTTTGGGTAGTCAAGTTGTTAAGTCTCCATAGAAATAGGAGCTCATACAACTCCTATAAAAATGTAAGGTTCCTGAATGATTTTTCAATATACATAAATATAATATTGTTGTGTGTTAATTCTATTCAACTATGTCATTTGGTATTAGAGAAATCTACTCTAGCCTTGTGATGGAGAAGTAGGAAGAAAGAGGGGCAGTTTCCAACATGTATTTTTGCCCCGAATTTATGATTTTTAATAGTTAAGTTTTTTATAAGTCTGCATACGACACAATATTTCATTGTTAAGAGGCTTATGAGTATAGTGAATGTAATGTGCCATGCAATATATATAGACTTGATCTAAAGGTGAGACAAACGTGTAAATAAAATCCCTGTATGATTTGACAAAAAGAGAGAGAGGAAGACATCAAACTTATTAAGAAAATATTGCATTTGGATCTTTTCACTTGCATTTGGAATAATATTAAATTGCATTGGCTTCGAGCACTGATTTGCATCTGCGGATTTCTCTTGGCTGAGCAATGAATTAAGGCTCCCTTTGGGTGGATCTAACCATCTTAGATCAAATAATTTCATTTTTGACTTGAAAAATAGGTCTCACCAGATAATCATCCTCCTCACAACGAATTGGACTCCTGGATTAGTGATTTTCTCAGCTCGTTTACTTCCTCCATATACCTACATTTACATCTAAATTTTATTCCACATTAACATGGCACATGCAGCTCAAAAGTGAAAGAGATATTATTTATCTGTGAGATTCGGGCCTTTGTCAAGCATACACTTGGAAACTATTCATTGTGCATTAGAATGGTCACCTCAACCACGATGCAAGCAACATAAAGATCAACAAAGGATTTGGAGATCTAGATTACATTGATTTGAGTTGGAATTTTATGGTGGCCTTCCTAGTGTTGTTTGATTCTAGAACTATTTTGAATGGTGGTGATTTCGTGATCCAACCAAAATTGACACCCCAATTGATGCGCACGATTTCATTCATCGTGAAGGTGTGATATAAATAGCACATTTGGAGATCTCAAATGGTCCAAAGGAAAATTTCAATCCTCCTATCTTGCATTCTTTCCACTTGACATGATTTTAGCCTATAACTATCATTTTCGTGTCTAGGTGAGTCTAAATGTATTTAATTTGTAAGTTTTTTTGGTATAAGCTCATTGTTTTAATTTTTAGGTTTGTTTAATATCCTATGTTTCTTTAGAGGGTCAATATATTATTCAAAATTTTGACAAGTCACGTAATTCTTTAAATAGTCCTTGTGTTAAGTCATTATAAATTGATCTATCATTGTTAGTCCTTTGCATCATTATTGTATTTTTATTAAAAAGGAGTCGATATGTATCATTATAAAGTCGTTTTTCATTATGTCTTATTGTTAATATAATTGTCTAGTCAAAGTCTATTTTTTTAAGTCTGAGATATGTTAAGTCCTTTTTCATCAAAGGAAAAGTCGTATCAGTTTCATTTTCAAAATAATTGCATCGCCAAAATCTAGTATCATTTTTTTCCTTTTGTTTATGTAGTCAAAAGAGTTAAAAGTTGTAAAGTCATTTTTTCAAGAGTAATCAAGTATTTTCATTTTGAGAGTCGAACTCAAAAAATTGTATTAAAAAAATGCCTCACTTTTCAATAATTGGATGCATTTTCACTTGTACGTGACGTCCATCTTATGGGGATAAATTGTACAATGAGATCCATGATCAAATCTAGCTAAGCTAGCAGAATAGTACTAGAAGACAAAGAAAACAGAGGTTGGAGTTCAATCAATGACCTCTCGTCAGTCACCAACGATGGGGTTGTATCAAAGGTTTGTGTTAGATTTTGTTTCGGTTATGTGTTTTCTTCAAGTTTTTCATGATGTTTGTAATGTTCTGTTTGCATAAGTGGGAATTTCACATTGAGGGGGGAACATGATTCCAATGTTCCATTTCCATTATGTCAGCTTTTTTCTGTGTATATGAGCAAAGCATAATTCAATATAATTTCCTATGATATTCCCTATAGTGAGCTATTGATGAGGGTTAATAATAGTACTTAGCACATCATGATGTGGTTGTAGGTAAACCACTTGAAAACCTTCATTTGTGGTAAACCAATTACAAAACCATCATTCTTGGTTGTTGGTAAACCATTCATAAAACCATCACCTTGTGGTTTGTGGTACTCCAAATGTAAAACCACCATTTTTGGTTTGTGGTCAACTGTTTGCAAAATCATCCTTGAGGTTTGTGGTCATCATGTGAAAATCACTAGATCACGAGAAATTGCAAGTACAAAGACGAGTTTTCCCCATGTTTTCACTAAGGGGGAATGTTAGGAAATTATCTATTCTTGCTCCATTTTAATTAGTAAATAATTATGTTATTAGAGTTGTTAAAACCAACTCATTTATATATATGTTAATTGGTGGTTGGGTTGTTGAGCCAACCTAATATTTTTGGTATTCAAGTTGTTAAGTCTCCATAGAAATAGGAGCTCAAAAAACTCTTATAAAAATGTAAGGTTCCCGGATGATTTTTCAATATACAAAAATATAATATTGTTGAGTGTTAATTTTGTTCAACTCTGTCACAAAAAACTCACTCTTGATGTGAGATCACCCAAAAAACTTTCTTTTAGCATGAGATCGCCCAAAAAATTTCCCTTTAGATAATTTTAGGACATCTTTCTATCCTTTACACTCTTATACATCAGGTGCACACTTTCCTTTATTACTACTTTTACACACTTTTACATACTTTACTCATATTTTTCATATACAAGACTTTGACTACTCTTTTGCTCTTCTTTTGCAAGTTTATCCTTAATACGCAACAAGAAGCAACCTACATCAGCAAATACAAGCAAAATAACAGGTATAAGCTATGCATACACTTCACCCATAGGGTCCACTTCCCTTTTTCCTAGTCTCCACGCTTCACTTTACGATCACTTCATGTTTCACTTGTCCACTCAACATGTTATTCACCACACTCTCAAGAGGATCATAAGGTACACATCTTTTATCTACTTATGCAATCAACTATTCACTCCATAATATACAAAGTGGAGGAAAATTGTAGACACAAAATCTATGCACTTGGGTACATTTCTACATCCTAAAACCGTAACACCTCTTTATTACACTTCATGAAAAATTAAGGGGAATTTTTTTATATCAACTCATTAATTACAATTAACACCTTCACTAAATTTAACACACAGAAATAAAATTCTAGCATACAAGAGTTATAAATCCTTTATTTAACATGCAGAAATAAAATTCTAACATACAAGAGTTATAAATCCATTAAGTTATCTTACACTGAAATGAATAACATCATTTACAAAAACCGTTGAATTATTCCAACTTTATTCAATATTTATAATCCAACTAGAACATCTATGATAATCATGTTCAACTACAATGGTTTACATATCTTACCTAATCCCCCTCATTAACTCATTACGAGCCAATATACCCAGTATATAATTTGGTTAATCCTTATTATAGGTTGAGAGAACTTGTGATGTCTACTTAGTGTCCTACAAAAAGTCACTACTGTAATTATCATCCAGATCCTAACACCATAACAAGAGGACTTGGTGAATAGACAATTCATCCAATTACATGCACTACCACGGCCGTAGTTTTTGGCATCGTGCTAACTATCCTAGTTTCATGAATGCACATAAGCCGCTTGAAACTTGCCTTCCCTTCACCTTACAACCTTTCCAGTCATAAACATCAAGATTCATTTATGTTTCTTACTTATTAATTTTATTGTTAGCCATTTTAATTTAATAGATATTCACCATGTATTACATCATCCTATGGATAGTTCGATTCGAGTTTCATGATGTTGTATAAACCCTGTTATAGGTATGCAATGATCTCCATAAGTCATTTCATAAGTACTTACCTACTTCCGTGAGATTGTCAACTTTATCGATTCCAATTAAGAGATCGATTAAGTCAAGTTGAAGTCTTTTAACCATTTTGTAGCATTAATTAAACTTCATTAATACATATTAGTGTACTAAGTTTATTTATCTTTGTAAGGACAAATGTGTGCATTTGTAATACTTTGTGAGTTATCAATGTACCTCTCTGTACTTGTTTCATAAGGTTGGAATTAAAATTCCACTAGAAAAAGTAGAAATAATAAGACATTTAAAACACTTATTCAATCATAACAATGAAATTTGTTGTTATAAAAAAGCTATGCAACATTTGTCACATTATTTCATATTATTACTTATGAGGTGAAATAATAATTGTGATTTTACTTAACTTCACTTTGTATTTTCTTAAGTTTCTTTGATAACTTACTATTTCCATACATAGTCTACTAAACATAATTCTTCGTTTAAACAATAGATCACAATGATAGCTTATGGATTTTCAACATTTCATGTAAGTCTTACAACACCATTGTAATGACCAAACCATTAATATATAAAAAAAAATTGAATCGGTGATACATAGTCAAAAGAGATACTATACAAGATAATCATATATATACATTAGGCTCAAGGCCTTTTATAAATCACATAGGAAAATCCTTCACTTCCCATCAAATGCTAACACTTTCTTTTCATTCAAATAAATAAGTACAAGATAATTAATGCAATTCAAGTTATCCATGATTTTATCAACTCAAAATTTTCCCTCAATCCTGCAATTGAGGAAATACAACATACATATATAGGGTCATCTCATGTTAAGCGGCATGAAATCACGTCTTACTTCAGATTATTATATTACAAACTAAATGAGCCTAACTTGATTACCCACCATTAATAAAGAAATATTAATACACAATTCCCATCAAACATATCTTGATTTCAAACCTTTACATCACTTTTGCACAAAATTAAATAAACTCTATTTAATTCACAACCAAGGGTAGAAATCATATAACTTAAATACCACCATTCTTTCTTTTCCACAAAAACCCTTAAGATGAAACAAAATTCTAAGTAAGAACAAGTCAACAACATAACATGTATTTAAAAGTGTCACAACCAAAAATTTAACCAATAACAAATCTCCTAAATGGTATATCTATATGGTGGTTACATATTTGGTTTAGGCATTACCAATTACACATATGCCAATAATACGTGAAACCGTATCAACGTTATCTATGTATATAATGACCTATCTATAAGAATTTCTTTAACATCTATTTAGCATTTCAATAAAGCTAATATGGCATTTAAGTTTCCAAAATTAGCATAACTCCACCATAGTTCACTTGTCATTTAGCATCATATTTAATCATTAAAATCCATTACACAAATTTAATCAAATTTAATGCCTAAATCGATGGACAAAGCCCTTCAAAAGTATTTTATTAACTAATTCCCCATTAGCTCGGTAGATCGAGTATGATATTGTTAAGGCCAAGCTCAAAAGGAGCAAAAGTGTATCTAACCCGTCAACTAACCTAAACTGAGCTTATTCTCCTACCATAAACTTGGACGAGTTATCCATGGGTGAGCTTGATACTAACTCAAGCAATTCCACAACCATTGTCTAGCCATATGAAAAAATCAAGGGAGATATGTGGCCATAGCCACATAACCAAATCGTAGGTTCCTCACTAAGTAGGTGAGACATGAGGGCTCATGTAACATCCAAAAATCAACCTACATGGCCAACCCGCCGTTGAACACAAGGCCCTTGCTCTTATACATTAAAATGGGTTGGGGGTTATAGTCACCCTTTATGGCCCGAGATCATTAGTTACATATTTTCCCAATCGAATACATGAGAATACAAATCCACAACCCATATATATATTATAACCCCTATTGTCTCATACAGGGAAATGATAGAGAAAGGCCATTAAAAAAATTATTCATTCATAATCAAAGACCAAACTCGCCATTCATAGTTCCAACCTGGACTCCACAACCATTTCAACATAACATGTAATAAATCCATTTAATAATGAAGACCAGGTAAATAAAATAAACCCATTTAGTTCATAATGCAATAAAATGAAGCAAGAAGGGATTTCATATCGTAAATAGAAGATTTTGAAATATTCGACAAAATTTCTTGCCAAATCATTCTAGCTTCGCATAAAATCAACCCAACAGATCGCACACTAAAGATCTTCAATATTTTATTTTTAGCTAAGTACCCAAGCCAAAGCAAGTAACTCATGAGTTCTAACCCTAGATAGTCCTCCTATATGGGTTAAATATGGATCTAAAAGTGTCCATGAAACTAGAATAGTAAAAATTAAATATAGCATAGAGAGACCGTGAATAGCTCCCCGCCAATTTCTTAATCAACTCGCCACAAAAACTTTATGCATAGATTCTTTTAGAAGATGATTTCAAAAGGGAGAGAGGTCAAATTAAAATTGAAAAACTAAAAATGAAACCCCTAAGCAGGGGTTAAATTTGACGGTCACCCCCACCCGTCAAGAAATTTTTTTGTGACGGTTTTGTAATTAATATCACCTTGCATGTGACGTTTCATTTTTAATTTTGACTTTCATGATTTTCATATAAATATCAACATTTATATTTTCACATAATAACACTATATGAAATAGAGATATTGTACGCAAAACCGAAATCTTATTCTATTATAAATTAGAAATTGATTTTTTAAAATTAAATGATACTTGATTAAAGATAATATATCTTTTCTATTGGTGAAGTCAATTAATGCAACATATTTGACAATACTTAGATGGGCTTCACTATCATATCATCCCAATACACGTTAATGTATATTCAAAATAA
Organism: Taxus wallichiana var. yunnanensis; assembly: GCA_018340775.1. Lineage (NCBI taxonomy): Eukaryota > Viridiplantae > Streptophyta > Pinopsida > Cupressales > Taxaceae > Taxus > Taxus wallichiana. The sequence continues at coordinate 39,652,924 of CM031242.1, forward strand.
TCAAATGTCTAATATCCTTTTCTATTCAAGAAAACATTTTAAACAAAGTATTATAACATCCTCAATACACACTAATAAATATTTGAAAAAACTCAAACATATATCACATATATCTTCAAAAAGATCAAATGTATATCATGGATTCACCACTTTTGACTTGAGAAAGTACCCTTAAACAATACATAAGTAGTGTAAACAAAATATCTAGTGTTCGTGGGCTCATATGAAATACCCCATCATTACAAATATGTCAACACAAAACATTCTAAGATACTTCAAATCCTTCTTTGCTTTTCATCTTTCCAAATTTCATAAACTCTATTCCAGTCCACCTCTGATATATGAAGTCCTGTCAATGAAACTCGCATCAAGGCATCCAATGTTTCCAATGAGAGCTTTGTTCTTCTTATATCTTTTATTATATTTTGTCTTGAAAATCCTCTCTCACATGCAACTGTACTTGTTGGAATGGTAAGTATTGCTTGCCATAGTTTTGTCATGTTTGGAAAGCTTGTATGCGAATCTGTGGCACAAAAAACCCTCCAAGCCTCCTTCATGCGGAATCCTTCACAACTAAAGTGAAGAGTATCAACAAAATTATACAACTCTTTTGAACAACCTTCAAAATCAAAAAAGGCTTTTCTTCTCCCTCACACAAAGTATGTTGTAAGTGTTCAAAAATTTTAAGAAGCCACCACTTTGAGTTTTCTTCTCTAGTACATGCATCCTCTGAATAATGACAAGGGCTAAACAACTTTATAGAATTGAAAAATGAAAGATCTGGGAATCTTTCATTTAAACAATCTACAAGTTTTTGAACATATTCTTTTGCAAGTTTCTTACAGCTCTCTAGTGACCCATCAATGTGAGGCTTCAATGTTTGTTTTGGTGCATCAACATTATCATCACACACATTTGGAATTGCCACAAATCGAAGTTCATGCCTATGAATGTGTCCATCTTTATCAATAATCTCTAAATAACCATATTTAGAGGTCTCCAAAAATTTAGACAAGTAACTTGTGCCATTTGCAAAGTTGTCAATCCTTAGAAACCACCTGCTCAAAGTTTGTATAGTAGAATCTATGGTTGCCCCTAAAGATGTAACATCCACATTATCCTCTTGAAATTTTTTATTCAGTTTGTTTAGCTCGCACAATACATCTGCAAGCATATGTAAGAAAAATTGTACTGAGAAGATCCTAGCCTTATCATACCATGAGTCTCTCTTCTCACTTTTCCACAAAGTCAACAATGGAGGCATCAACACAATAAGTCTTTCAATAACTTGTCCTCTTGAGAGCCATCTAACCCCATGAATTTGAAGAGCTTGAAGTGTTTCAAGTTGCATGAGTTCCTGAAGAGCAATCAATTCATTATGTCTTTTGGTAGAATTTTGGACCCAAGAATATACCTTATTTGCCAACTTCTCAACAAACAACAATTCAGGTATTTTTTTAGCAGCATCTGATGCAGCTAAAGCCTCACGATGAGCAATGCAATGAATGCCTATAAGATTGTCAACATCTTTCTTCAAAAGAGTAACAAATCCATTTTCACTCCCCACCATTGATGAAGCACCATCTGTAGAAACTGCAATCAATCTTTTATTTGAAAGACCCCTTTCTTTATTCAAAACACAAATTGCATCATATATAGTTTTCCTCGTCCATCACACACATTTATGAGCTTTAAGAATTGTGAAATTGGTGGGCCCAACCCTTTTGATTCTAGAAAAGTAGCATAAACCACAAGGTGTTTCTCTAAGCTTCGATCAAGTACTTTCATCCAACATCAAAGAAAACAATGGACTATCTAACATTTTTGCACTTTGTCTCTCTTCAAGATACTTAGATATGGAAAAAAGGAAATCATTTGCAGCCATATGATTTGTATATGATCTATAATCCTTATTTTTCGGCATGTTTGGTGTTTCTAAGTACATTTCAAGAGAGCAAAGAGACTCATATTTTGAGAGGGGTAAGTCTTCTTGCACTGCCCAATAAACTAATTTCATGGTTGTGATTATTCTTTCCTTATTGGTGTCATCAATATTTGCAATGTGTTTTGGAATTGATTTTGCTTTGCCTTCATTTCCACATATCCATTTTTCTTGTGAAATTTTGTGGTTGTTTGATTCAACATGAGTAACTATTGCATCATGTTGCAAAGTAGTACAACCAGTTCCAGTTCCCCATGGTCCAACAGACTTGTGCTCTTCACAATATATACATTTCATGATTGTTTTCCCTTCATGCATTGCACACCTTAACCACTTGAATTTCACTTTCCATTCATCTCTAAATCCTCTTTTTACTCTAGCCCTTTTTTGTTTTGTGTTGAAACTTCTTCTCCTTCAAATGCCTCATCACACTCATCATCATACCCTAATATATTTAAATCTTCATTCAAATCAAAATTATGACCATCTCTTGATGAAGCTTGTGATGTGTTTGACCATGAAAAAAAATTTGATTGAAGATTGATTCTTTTTGGATTGAGACATTTTAGCTTATAATGTACCTATACAACCCAAATAAAAACAATAATTAGATATAAAATTCAATAATAATAAAATATAATAATATCAACAACTTAATGATAGATTATTAATTCAACACACAACAAAAATATTTAAATAGTTCTTACCAATTTGAGTACAATAGAATATATTGGATAACTATTTTTGTTTCAAAAAACTATGATGTAACGACATGATCTTTCAATGCTTTCAATATTTAATAGAATATATGTTTAGCATCTTAAAATTAAGTAATACTAGTTAAGATTATATTGTCTTATACATATAATTTTTAAGTGTTCCTTCCAAGAAAACTTAGAAGCTATGAATTAATACTAGAATCATGGAAGCGATACTAATCTAAAAAGGTCTACTCACTAAGTCTTTGTAAGATATATGGGTGACTAGAGAATACATACTAAGGCACATCTTTATCTATAGTTTCAGAGGTATGTAATTCCAATTAAGAAACAACAAAAAGCTACGAGAATGACAACTATATTTGAAGGACATTAGTCAAATCTATGGGGAAGAGGCCATGTTACATTACAAGTGATTGGCTAGTTCTTTGGAGACAACCTATTATGGCTAAATCATATTGCAATATGCCTTGCAAATCCTCGAATGTCTTGGTCTCTATAAAAAAATTGTTGCAAAATGTTTGATATACCTTCATTTGGAATATTACATCAACATCATAATAAAAAAAAATCTGCTTGGTGTATCTAGGTGATTGAATGTATCTAGAAACAATGGGAAAGATGGTGTTTCTTTCATTGTGAAGAGGACATCTTGAGCTGAATGTATAGTTTTTCATCCTTCTATGCACAAATGCAATTGCATCGTCCATATGAGGTTGCCTATAGCTTCAACCCAGGCTCACCAAATTCAGTTCCTTTCACTTAAATCGTTGTACTTTTAAATGATGTATAGTAAATACTAAAAACCTCTTTCCTTGAATAGAGGATATTTTGTCATTATTGTTTTATATTTTGAAGCAAGCAAGACCCACTCAAATGATAACACTACTAGCACTACATATATCAGGCTAATTACGTTTCAAAAAGAAAAAGAAATTATATGAATGTCAATAGATGAAAAAAATAGATCAATGGAATTTTTTTAAAAAGAAAAAATAACAATACAAGTAGTGCCTTAAATATCTCTTACGTAAAGATAAGACAAAATGGATTGAACAAATGAGAAGTGTAAACATCAAAACCTTAAATATATAAGGTTTTAAACTATTAAACTATAAATAAACAAATAATTGGAGGAATTAACACAGAGGATGATTTGTTGCCGCCAGATAGGGGGAAATCAAAAGAGAGGATAAGTAAAAGTGGCTAAGTTGGATAAAGATTCAACATTGGATGTCAATTAAATAAATTTAGATCTATTTTATACTTAAAAATTTGAGATAGATGTTGTTGTATATAAAGACTCTTTCTACACCTAGTTTTCTTACATTTCCTTGTTTCTGCCTTCTTTTTCATTACAACAAAATGAACAATACACTTCTATTTACACATTATCTCCATCTTCCTCTAGAAGTTTCCTATCCCTTTTTGGAGAGTAAAATAAGATTGCAAATTCCTTGGGACCACAATGTTATGATTGAACCCTAGAGTAGGTGCTTTTTTCTCTTCCATTTTCTAAATGTTAGTAGATACAAGTGGTAAGACAAAAATAAAAGATCATTTACTTTACTTGTAACTAGTAAAATCTTTCACAAATCAAATACATGGTAGGCAAGGCGTGCAATATTAGATATATGAGACACGTTGATTGTAAAGAAATCAAGTATGCAAAACTTATGAAAGAGAAGGATTTGATTGTAACAAAAAAATCATAAGTGATAGTTATCGACGTGCTATGACCCGACTCATTTAGAAAAGTATGTTCAAAGCAATAAAATTCCATTTAAGGTAAGCTTGGCAATAATTTAGCCATCCTGCTCCATATTTCAGGCCTATTCCTCGGACCATCATTAGGAGAAGACATAATCAAAGCTTGAGTGTGTCTAAGGTTTACGCACTCAAGCTTTGATTGTGTCTTCCCCTGATGATGGGTCTGATGTTCAGGCCCAAAATGTTGAGCATCACATTTCTTCTCTTATACATGGGTGTTTCCAATTGTATAATTTATATATTTTATAGATTTAATTATGAAAGTCTCCTCTCTTTCATCCTTTTATAGTTCAAATTCACAAAAGGAAGACACCATTTAAATTCAAATTGACCTTAAACCCAAAAATCAGATGCATGTTGAAAAGTAAATAGATACCTTATTTAGAGAGCATACCTATTAGAATTATTGTCTATTGTGGTAGACTTTGTAGCTCGATCAAGCCAGTAAAAAGCACTTATGCTGAATGGAAACAAGCAAATATAACGACCAGTGTTACCATCACCTTATGACACTTCATTTATTACATAGTTTGACTGTTGTTTTTAAAGAAAAAAGGGCTATAATATTAACGTCCAGAGTTCATATTTGGAATGTTCACATTTGGGATATAATTTGGAATGTTCAGCAAGATGCAAACCTTTTTACCATAGAGAAAAATGCCTTATTTATTTCAAATGCTTGGCATGATTATTTTCATCATGCAAAATCTTTGGAAGCAATTGAAATTCACCAGTGAAATGCCATCATATGGGCGTAACACTTCAGCTTTAGCATTTTCTGTGACTTGATTATGAAACTATAAATTGTTGTTTCTTGTTTTCATGGTATAAAATTTGAATTATATGTTCCTAGGCCTTTCTATTCAATCGTTGAAAGGCATGGTGACAGGTAGAGCTAGAATAATGCATGCCTTATTCCTAATGGATATATGGATAATTAAAATCCACCTTGTACAATCATTCAGCAAGGCATTGCTATCAGAAGGGCCTGACTAAAATTTCCCTTATTACATAAAGAAAGTTAAATCTTAAAGCCATAGCTCTTATCATAAATGTCGTGGATCACCTCAAGGATCTTGATTCTTATTTGCATGGATAAATTTATTCCAAATGCAAGGAGAAGCCTTCACTAGTTTACATCAACAGGATATACTATTTTTAGTTTTGTAAAACAGGAATCATTTTGTACTTTCTCAATCAGATCTCTTATTCAAATTGTTGAAATTTTGTCAAACAATTAATGATAAGTTCATACCAGGATTATGGATATACCATGTTGAAATTGTGTCAAACAATTAATGATAATTTCATCTCTTATTCAACATAAGTTATGACTATCTAAGACTGTTTAATGAAATGAAGCTTCCATTAGCAATAAAATAAGATTGTGGTCCCAAGGCATTTCCATCTACTGGGCATTAATCGGTTTTCTTGCAAATACCATTAAGAGTTCTAGAGCTATTCTCATAGGATTATGATGATTCTGATATGCTACTCTGATGGAGCTCAATTCAATTTCAGCCATTGAAATTTCCTATCAGTAGAGGGCAGAGACAATCTTGGGACATTTGAACCAGAAAGGAAAGAAAAAAATAGGAAACTATATACTTTTTCTTACCCAAATTATGTTGTTGAACAAATTTTTGTATCTCCCTACTCCTCTGCAACTTGGTGGTTGACACTTCATTTGTTCAGCTGCATGTTGTGGCTACCTTCATTTCATCTATGCACATTGCAAACAGTTTATTTAACTCCAGACTTCAGTCTCCCATGTCTAGCTTCTAGCTTCGCTTCACCCATGGGCCATAATATAAAGTCATTTCCCAACTACTCAGGCCACACAGGTAGGTAAAAAATCTTGTGAAATCTTAAAAAAATCTGACTATTTAATAAGATCCATCCTCCCTTTGATTGTTGATTCGTTGAACATTGAATATGGCATTGCTAAAGTGTATAAAATATTATATTTTTTGGAACCGTGGAAGTTGGAAGTAAATATTTTGAAATTAAAAATTTAAAGGTGTCGTGTGAGTCCAATGATCAATTTCAAGATTTGTTTTAACATTAATGTTGTTGTCTATTCCCAATTTCCATCTCTCTCGTAGAATCAAATATTCCAAGCTCCGTAGTAGTAGATGGTAGAAGACAAGACAACTAATATATATTAATATGCCTATATTTTTAAAAAATGTTTGATTTTTGATTGTCAACGTCAATGTGACAAGTATATCAAAAAAACTACACTTCTATGGATATGGCCCAAAATAAATTCCACCTATTTTTATGGGTAAAACAATGAAATTTTTTTAAACAAGCGTCAATTTGAACCCCTTCCCTAAGTTTCATGATTCGTAGCTTCTTGGAGAAGCTTCACAATTTCCAACAAATTTACATGCATTAATGTTCATTGAATATGGTAGGTTCCACATAGTGGCCAAGCTACTTACCTTCACTATTACTTCCTCCCACTAATTCGGGCTTAGTGGATTTCAAACCTTATGTCACTAATTAAACTTTAAACCTTTATTTGCATGGCGATATATTTGATAGATCAAAGATAACAATTTATCACCAATTTTTCCCTTTGTCTAGGTATGAGTCAATAAACGACCATTCATCATTATTTAAACAATTTAAAACATTATAACTTATTCCAAGATGCATGGTGTCCATGATTGGTCCAAGGCCAATAATTAAAACAATCAATTCCTTTCCATGAATGGTGATAATCAACAATAACCATAACTTGCCAATGTCATGGTCTTAGACCATCAAAATTTATATATTCAAATGCAAATGGAGTTGGGTCAATGACCCTCTTAAACTTAAACATGATATGCCTACCCCAATGACAATCAAGATCCCAAGAATATAAACAATATTTTGTTGTTAGTGGCAACCAAAACATTGACCTCTACACTAGAAGTCATGATCTCGGCCAAGATTATTTATAAAGCCCGACAAGTTCATTCTAACGAAGGATGATCAAGTTAAACAGTTAGTGATCATTTTATATGATAGATCAATAAACAACCACTTTTCAAATAAATATTCCTTCATTTTTGTAATAAGGATAATCAAATTGTATCATAACAAATCAATCATTTTACCTATTTTATGATCAAAGTCATCGCTTCTTGCTTCAATCAATGATCGTAACTATATCCAAAGCGTTAGTGTTTTCCACATTTATCATTATTTTCCCATAATGAAAATAATATATACAACTATGTTTATATTCACCATATTCTCGCAAGTCATTGCTTTTAGCAAGAAAAGTAAATTAATAGTATCAATGATGGTACAACAACCTACAACACACCAATATTACGAACCATGACCCATAAAGAAGGTAAGTATTCCCTAACACAACATATCAAGGTGCATTTCAACATCCATAAGGTACAAATTTCCTAGATATGTCTTCAAAAATCAAAACCATTATACTCAAGATGATAAATACATTCAACATTAAAGGAAAACAAGAGTACGTCATAAATGCTAAGTAAATTACAGTGTTAAATGACAATTTTTTTGTTGCATGGTTTTATATTAAACTACAAGTGAGTGTGCATATCCTTTTCGGGATATGCATCCACTCGTGTGGCTGCATATACAGCTATGCCACAGAGTTTATTCTCTAGATCTCATAACCCACTCTTCATTTATGACATATCCCTTTTAATGAAATAGATAGAAATTATGGGATGTGAAAAAAACCATGCTAGCATTTACATGATTCCTAAGAAAGAAAACTAGTAATTGACAACTCCCTTTAGCTTTTTGATTTGTCTTATGCACTTTTATTGGCTTTATACATCTTACACTCTTACCATAATTTAATTGTTTTATCTTTATATGGCCTCGAACACTAGCACCCAGTTAGGACACTAACGTCAGTGCTTCTGTCTTTCTCGGGTGCTCATGTCCCTCTTTATATTTTTCTTATCCTTTTGGACCCCTTTCACTTCTTAATTACTTTTTATCACTTTGGGTTGGCCTTTTAGTTTTCAATTACAAAATTCAAACAAGAGAATCATATAAATACATAGTTATGCTTTCAAAATAAAGTACCAAACACTAAACATTACATACTACCACCTAAGCTTGCATTCAAAGGCACAAAGAGCATCAAAGGCATCCATCTAGCACTCATATAAGGGACAAGGGTTGCATCACTTCTACATACACAACATAGGAGGGTAAGTTTATTCTATTTCATCCCGGACACTCTATACATATTTTACATTCTATATTTATCTTGTTATCATTGTGTAACTTACACAAAGGCATCCTAGGGAATCATTTCTACACACACACACACACACACACACACATAAGAACTACATGGAGTCGATATGTAGTGTAGTGCTCATTCATAAGTTCATTATTCGGGTGACCATCAAGGTCAATCCGACTCCCCATTCTAAATTTCCTTTTTAGGTTTGATGTGGTTTGTGGGTATGTGTAGGTGAACTTATTTCTTGTAGGTTATAGGTACATTCATGGATCGAACAATGAACCAAGAGTGACAAACAGAGACTAACAATGAAGATTAGCCCACACAAAAATATCATATCCAGAGCACCTATAAAGACACTAGTGCCCAGATCGAGACACTAGCGCATGAGTTCTCATGTCCGTCATAGTTCCATATATAATAACATCCATTTTATACGATAATGTTATTTACACTCTGTTCCAAAAGATTTCACCTACCAATATCACTTCATGTTTGCTTGAAAATAAGCTAAATCCACTATCTCTCCTTCTTGATTAGGTTTTTTATATAACATATGATTTATTTATTGTGTCTTGTTATATATTATCATTTTTACATCATTTATTACAGTAGTTACTCGAAAATAATATATAATAATTTTATTTACATTAAATTAGTCTTCAAATATGAAGACCAAGATCTCACAAAATACCTCACCATGGAATGTAAGAACTTATTGGAAATACAATGACCTAAGGAAAACTTAAAACCACGTTATACATCATGACTCAGCCCATATAGCTATCAAAACAACTTTTTCCTTTAAGCTACTTGAACCGCCCAACAACCAATCTTAGAAACTTGACCTTGTCACACTTGGCTTTGACACTTTCAAGACTTATCAATACATGGAATAGGATTAATTTTTATCCCTCATCCCTATCCATTATCTAATGGATAGGAATCATGAACAAGTTAAGATATTGGTCTTTCGGACCAATTTTATCAAGGAACTTATACCGTCCGAAACCCTTTCAATTAGGTCAACTTGTGACCTCAACCTCATCAACCAAACCGACTTTTAGACCTCAAAAAATCATACATCATGTCATATTCAATGTGTAAAAACCTCCATAGTCATTATACTCATAAAATTAGGAAACACATGCCCAATAACCTTCTTCATCTCGTGGATGCTAAAAACCTTCCTATTAGGCCTAAAGACCAGTCTTCACATTTGGACCTATGCAGCCTCCAAATGGACTCACTAATCTCTAAAATCACTTCAAATGTCTATAATATCTCCCTATATACTCAAAACATCAATTTATACATTATGTCAAAAGATAAACCTAAGAGTGAACCAAACTTTCGTGAAAACAAGAAAATATGAGTGGGCTCCACCTACATTTAAGACTCCAAACCACCACCATATGAAAGTTGGGAAATATCTTTCCATCCTCCAATCATAGCTCTTCATGTCCTTATGGGCCCATAAACCTCTTCACCTAACCTTTAGGTCACCAAACACCTAGAATAGGTCTAAATGAACACCTACAAACCATTCTCAAACCCCGTGTTCACCTTTTTGAGACCTATATGAGTTTCTTAACACATTATCCTCTTTCTCTCTATGCCACTACCATATTTCTAAATCCTCCATGCATCTATATTATTCATGAGTCATCACCTGTGCTGACTAGACCTCATGATTAGGCCTATTAGACCAAGCAACTCTCACCTTCTTCATGCTTGCAACCATGCCACCACTTATCCGCCCATGCCATCATCACTTCAAGATTCCTCTTGCACTCCTTTCCACCCTCCTTTTTCATCAATTTCATTACACCTTTTACATTAATGAAAACACAAGCACACACATGCCAACAATCTCCCCATTGTCATTGATGGAAAACAACCTAGTACTTCTCCCCATTTTTACATAAATGAAAAAGAAAATACATGTAGCACATAGTCTTCATCTTCATCATCATATTAGGATCACCTCTTAGTTGAAAAAATATCACAATCATGTCATTCTTATCTTGACTCTATTTTTTTATTCATGATGTCACCGTAGCTCCACTAGGCGAAGAATATCATAGCACTCACACATGCCAGCAATCTTAATTATGAGAAAATACATCATGCTAGACTCATACTCAATCTTAACCTAGCAAGAAACAACCATAAATTGACTTGGATCTTGCATAGCATACTGAAATAACTTTTAGGACCAAGATCCATAAATCTCCCATTCATACCAAAAATGCCAAACTTCTCCTTTGCTATAGGAGCACACTAATCATATGAATCATCATCTTACGACTCCCCCTGTCAACATACCAATATCATATAACTATATATGTAATCAAAAATATTACATACCTTGTCCAAATTTCATGAAAAATGGATCATGTCATATGCCACAGATCCTGAAGTAGCTTTTTAGAGTGCATTTCCTTCTCTTCATGATATTATATCCGTTTGAGCTTATGACTAGCTCCCCTATAACTATACTTGCAAATAACCACCAATTCTTCCAAACTAGCCTTTCTTAACACTTAAGATACTTGTTGAAGATCAGTGTCAACTTTATATGTTTCATGAAGTCTTTAAGCACTTGTAACTCACCATTGTAACTCTCCACAAGCATACTATACCATGTCATGATGCATTATTTACACAAACTTATCATGTAACTCCTCTAACTTCACCTCTTAAATATAATGAGCACTTAATATCCCCCTCAACTCATGTAACCATATGCAACACCTTGAAACTTCATACTCATACAAAAATAAGACATGATTTCCTTTACTACACAACTACCACTTCAAGTAATAAACCCGAAAGACATACCTTGGCTTTGATGCACTTGCACAGAATTTGAATTCCTTCATCATGACATAACTCTTCATTATTGTCTTATATATCCTTGTAAACCATCTTGACATACCATACTCTTATTAGAGACACCATTACGAGACCCAAGCATGCATACACTAACTTACATCAACTAACGAATTCACCTTTTTGACTTCCACATACGTAATCTTGTTTTGCACTCCTTCATATTATCTCCATGAGAATTATCATACTTGATATACCTCAAAACATGAATCAAGGACTAAGACACATCATATAGACTCGGTCAATTCACAAACATACGTGGAATGCAAAGTAGTATACCCTACCTCGATGTCCGATCAAGTCACCATACGAATGACTTTATTCTTCATGAATCCAAAAATCTTGTAACATGACAATGCCTAAATCATATCTAAAATAGATTGAAGACCTTGAAAAAGTGAATGAACATACCTTTCCACCACTACATCATTCCTATAGTATTAAACTTTGAACCATTCATGACCCCCTTATCAACATGCTTCATATGGATGATAAATGCCTCTAAGAATCCCATTAGAGACATCCTATTGTTTCACCTCAAATTACGTGATAAATAGATAAAGGTAATGGGCATAGTAGGAATACCTATTATTAGTCGGGAGAAGGTTTCACGCGTTGTTGAATTTTATCGGACTAAATGTGAGAGATTCCCTTTGGCTAGGAGGAATTACCTGTATAAGAAACATAATTAGACCACCAAATGATATTGAATAGCAAATGGCGTGGATTGTCTAGTGGTTGCTAATTCAAGAAATGTGACACTTCTAGATGGTTTTTAATCCACTATTTTTATCAAATTAATGAAAATAAATATGAGAAATAGAGGTCCTATTTGCTAACACTTGTATTTAGGCATCTCAAAATGTTATCAACATATTAGATTAATAAAATTATTTAAGTAAAAACTACTATAGAATTGGGCAAGGTATGGTTCTGGTTGGGAAAGGTCATTGAGGTGTTGGGCAAGGTCTGGGTGAAATTTAGTTATGTTCTGGGTTGTTTGGTGAAAGTTATAAGCTCGTTGTTCTAGGAAAAATTACAGTCACAGAGACTGGTATTGGTTAGGTGACCGATATCGATACTAGTAAATTACCTACATCGGTTGGGTGAGCGGTGTTGGTAGTGGAAATATGGTCATAATATTAAAAATAGGTGTTTTTATCTCTTTGTGATTGCACAGAAAGTTAGGGGGTTCAGGAAGGATGATATGATTTATAAAATGACTCAGTAAGGGTGATAGAGGCATTAGGATGGGAAAAATGGTTTAGGTTGGTAGAATAGATGGTAGACGGGTGAAGGGTGGTATTTGGGACATAGAGGAGAGTCGGATAATAGAAATGAATAAAATACTTAAGATCAAAAACTAGAGATAAAAATAAAAGTGAGTTACTTATCTGAGAACCTGTAGATTAAAAGGTGATGGTGGTTAATAAGCGTTCAGAGATGAAACATGGATGTGTCCATTGCCACATAAATGGATCCTGTGTGCTCTATGTGGGCGATCCAAGGATATGGAGGAAGAGATTGGTTGTTGGTGAAGACCTTATGTGCTCTGGTTTTTCGTCTAGTAGCTTGAATGCTTGAGAGTTGGAATGCCAAAGCTTGGGTGAATGAATGAATTGAATAACCCATGCAAAGAGTTGGAAACTCTTATTTAAAGTAAATGTGATGGCATTTAGGGAACCGGCACCGACCGAGGGACAACTAGCATTGGTTAAGGAGAATTGGTCTAATTTGCCAAAAATATGGTTTTTTCACCCAAATTTGGCGTGGTCTTTGGCTTAGTCTGGGTATGGAGTGTTGAATGGTGTAAATTAGAATGTGGAATTATTTAGAGGATTAATAGGTCATGAATAGTTAGGATTGGAAAGAGTCCCAGTTGGTTAGGATAAGTGGGGACTTGGTCTAGGGTAATTAATAGGCTAGGAATGTGTCTAGGATGAGGTGGAAAGGTAAGGTGGCTTAGTGTGATGGATATTAGTTTAATTAAGGTAATTAAAATAAATAATGGTGTGAGGATGAGGATTAATTTAATTATGGGTAATTAAATTAATACTAATGTGTAGAAGGGGTCATGGCTAGGTGTATGTGTCTAATTACTTAATTGAAAGGGGCTAGAGGGATTGTGACCTAAATTTGGTGTCTACATTTTCCCCTTTTTGTTGTGTAGCTTGTATTGATAAGCGACGTTGATAAAAAAGGAGTGGTTGCCCCAAGTATGGGTGGAGGTGATCCCCCTCAAATTGGGAACTGATGAAGTAAGAGACTGAATCGGTGATGGGTTTGATAAAGTGGTAGGTGAGGTGAAACTAAACTAGGTAAGGTGCGGGCACAGAAATGGTGATATGGGTGTAGGTAATAGGTGGGGGCATTCAAATGCACGCAAACATATAAAATGTGATAAGGCACTAGGTTGAAGAGATCATAAAATCTACGTCATCAAAGGTCGATAGTTTATCCAAACAAGGTTGATGAGGTCCAGGTATCCAAGGTATAGGATACGGTCTTGAAACACAACAAGGCTAGGTGTAGGAATGGGCATTAGGTGAGTTCCAAAGCACCAAAAGGTTTGGTCTAGTCAAGATAAACATTAGAGTATTAGGTAATGCATGTTTTGTAGGCTAAACAACATAAGTAGCATCATTGCAAGGTATAGTGAGTAAGTGAATTCACATGTCTAATAGGTAGTTTTTAGGGCTTCGTGTAGTAGGCGAGGTCGTGGGAAATGCCTAGGTTTAGGTAAAAACATGTCCGAAATGATAGTGAGATTGGGTGGGAGGTACTAAGGCAATTAGGTGGGATTATAGGGCTAGGGTAAGGATGTGGTTGCAAGATATGGGCATCTAGCATCAAAATTTGGGGAAATTAGGTTAAATGGGTATTGTACGGTGACCGATACTAGTTAAGGGTGAATTAACACTAGTAAGAGATAATCCATGTCATTCCACTAGGGCATGACACCGACATCAATCAAGTAGTTTTGGGGATAAAAATTAAAAATCCATGTAAAAAAATTCATTTGAAACTTTGTAATTTTGGAAAATGATGATGGACATTTTTTGACAAAGAGAAATGAGAGAGAGGTGGAAGGCTGAGTTGAAGAACTATTAGCGAGGTGATTGGAGTATAGTTGACAGGCCCGCGAGATTGATTCAAGTAATTCCATTGGTTGATAGCTGAGAGTATGATTAAGACATGGTGGAGGTAGAAGAGAACATAAAAGGACCTCCAATTCGAGACCGGACATCCCACTGCGGCGATGTAGGCATGTAGAGGTAGGAGTGGAAATCCATTTGTGTTTTTATTGAAAACTAAGGTAGAAAAAAGAAAATTGTGGTTTTGAAATCGATTTGAAATTTTGTTTAAAATTGGGGAAATGGGGTATGGGATGGGTTTAATCTAGTATAATTAGGTGGTAAAATGAATGTAAGTGTAATTTGGGGGTTTGGGTAGGTTTTTATGTGTTTCTATAATTTTTTGAAAAATGGGGGTGTGGGGGTTTGGCTCTAGGGCTGAACCAGTGACCAACAATGAAGAGTGTTTGGGGAGGCTTTGATTGACTTGAGAAAGCATAGTGCTAGCATCAGTTATGGGGATATGTACGCTTCACATCTTGAGGAGACCAGATTTTCAGTTCTGATGATGGTGGTTGTGGCATGTTATGCGCTCCCGGATTCAAAGGGTGGAAGATTTCCTTGGGCACTAATGGGTGTATTAGAGATATGATAGATCAACAAGTGTGTTTTTCATGGGTATCACCTACTACTTGCTAAGATTATACGAGAGAGATATGGGCATATCATAGGATGTAATGGTATGGTATTTGTTGTACATATTTCTTGCACTCTGGGCATATGAGCACATAGTATGTGTGTGCCCAAAGGGACATTCATGACAAGATTGACATCGGGGAGTGTACAAAGCTAGATACGGGAGGGGGTGTCAATAGGGGCACATTTGTGAGTAGAGGAGGTGTCATGTGATCTAATGTATTACATGTGCATCTTTGGAGGGATTGTATGCTTTGGATATTGTATGGCACCCATATGTCATTTTCCTTCTTACGGGGGTGTGGCGAGAGGAGCTAGATGGATTACATATGGTCGATTGGATACAAGGACTGCGATCCAGGGAGCATGAGATGATTCTCATCGATAGATTATAATGCCATTTTAGGCTGCAACATGATGTGCCTTCATCATTTCCACAATATCGCAGGGATGATGTGAAGAGACCTTTATCTCCACCACATCGAAAGGGCTAGCGAGTAGGAGGAGATGGCTGCGAGATAAGTAGATTGATGACACCGAGGACTAATGGGTATAGATGGTGGTCGAGTATCTCGATTCAAGTAGCACCACCATGGGTAGGAAAACCAGACTTAGTGACCCTCATAGTGTAGAGGAATGCATTACGGGGCATATGGCGCATTATAGGTACAACTCACTCAGGCCCAGTGCAGTGACCACTCTTTAGGGACGCGTGTCTAGATTACAAGGGCATTTGCTTGCATGTGTGTAGGCTCATATTTAGGTTCATGCTTACTGCCCACTAGCAAGGATGGGGACAGGTAGCCGCATTACAGATGTAGATGCTACTCTATAGGGCCGGTTGGCAACAACCCATGTAGGATATGGGGAGCATTTATAGGAGTACATGGGCATAGGTTTGGGACACTACAAGAATAGGTTACCACTTTACAGAGCGGTTGGGCTTTGGCACAAAGTGCGCGGCACAGCACCGGTTCAAAGCATAGGGCCCTCCTCCACATGCATCGGGACAAGGTCCCACGTTATAGATAGTAGAACAGGGACTATTGGTATAGGTATAGGGTTTACTGGTGTAGGTGTCGGACCTGGCACCACCCCGGTGTGATTTCTATGGTTCGTTACAGAGATTTTGTGTCAGAGGCTCGGTATTATCAAGAAAAGTTCATGGAGGTTGGTATCCAGTATGTGACCTATGGCGAGTACAGAGCACAACATGCATCGGGTGCCAAGATGAGCACACAGACTCATAATTTGAGCAATTGAGAGCCGTCAACCAAATAGGAAGGGTGAGAAAGAGGTTACCAACTCACGGTGATATAGACCAAGTGAGGTTACTAGAGAGAGCGATAAATGTGTCGAGTACCTCACATAAATGATTTGAGAGAGATGGAGACATTGTATTTTGGTTTTGATATATATACTGGCATGCATGCCAAAGATGTGAGATGTAGATTAGAGTTTTGAGATACTTGTATTTATATATGTATATTAACTGTATTGACACATAGACCTTCCATTTATATAGTTGATGATGATGGTTATTTTGTGATGTGTTTTGATTTTATTTCTAATGTATTGTTATTATGGAAACTATATATGTAGGCATGGATGGTTATGGTTGTAGGATTTGGTTATACTTCCATTATATTGATGTCATGGAAAGTAGATGATTAGGCATGGTTTGGTTTAATTTCCAAGTTTTTGATATTATGGAAACTTAGATGTGTTAGGCATGGGTTGGTTGATATTTGTGATAAAAATGAGATGATGTTATTTTGATTTCCAAGTTATTGTTCTCATGGAAACTAGGTATGTAGGCATGGTTGAGTTGTGTTTGTTTTGATTTAATTTCCAAGTTATTGGTATTATGGAAAATAAATGATGATGTATATGAGTTATGTATGGTTTTGTTTTTGAGTTAACTTCCAAATTATTGTTTTGATGGAAACTAACTAACTAAGTTTTTTTTGATGGGGAAATGATGAGGGGAAAAGAGTGGTTGAGCTAACCTCAGAGGGCCCCATGCCCTAAGAGTTCTACCTACATAGCCCTTGAAAGGGGCCTCAGGTCAATGTAGTTCTCCCATAAACCAGGGAAGAATGTGATTGGGTTAGGTAAGGTGAATAAGTGGGTTGGGTAGGTAGGTCAGTTGGGTAAGGCATGTTTAAAAATAGGCAAGGTTGAATGTTGAATAGGTAATAAGAAAGGTAAGTTAGGTGTAGGTATAGATGAAGGTGTCATGGTTAAATCAATTTTGATGATCTTGTCCTATTGAACAAACAAAAAGGTAGGAAGAGGTGAATGGAAAAGAAGTGAAATGCCCCAAGTTGGAAAATACCATAAATGTCATACCCTTAGACTTATTGAGCGTAAGTCCCTAGATACATTACATGATGCGATAGGTCTATAGGTGAAAGAAGTGGCATGATCACTATGTGTAAAGTACATGTGTCATCCCTTGAATAGGTAGAAGAGAATAAAAATATGTAAGGTGGAGGATTGTCTTTGGAGTAACCTTATTGTGTGACAGTGTGCCTCTTCTTTCACCTATAGACCTATAATACGCAAGTCCATGACGAAAAGTTTTTATTTTTCTACATTTTTATTTTATTTTTCTTTCATAGATTGATCAATGTGGGAATTCTATTTAGGATAAATAGAATATCTCCTTGAGGTCTTTGTGAAGTTGATCAATGTAGGAAGCTTCGAGATAATTTTCCTTTTCCTTTTTCAAAAATAGTCTTCTTTGTGAATATACTTTGTATAATAAGTGGTTGGATTTTAATAGCTGTCCTTTAAGGGAGTAGTCTACTTATAGCAATGAAAAGAGAGGTAGATGTCCTTTTGAGGGTTTCATCTATTTGAGAATTTTGACTCAAGGAGTAGATTTTTGGTTATCCCATATATATTTTTTATTTTTATTTTTGAACTTGAAGTCATGGACAAGACTATAAAGGAGTATAAGCCTCTTGTATGAAGGAAAAACCATAACATGAGAGAGGTTAGCTATCTTTGAAGAGGTTTCAAGTGACGAATGACCATGAGATTCCATCCTGAAAAGGATGAAAAGTATCCATGAGAATCATGCCATGAGTAGAGTCGTGATACTCATATTGAAGATAAGGTGAATGGTGACAGATAATCACACAATTATGTTTGAGTCATTGGTCCTTGAAATAGGTAGATGAAAGGAGAGGTTCGCTCAAGGGATGAGCATGTAAGTGACATAAAGTGATGTAGTACTTTATTCAACAATAGAATGGTTGAATATGCAAGGCATTAAGGGGCTCAAGTTCGGGTTTACCTTCAAGAGAAGATAAACGATAAGCACTTGATCCATAGGTATGGGTGAAAATGTAGGGTCCAAGCTAATTAGGAGAAAACTTGCCTTGTTTAATTTTCTTAGCTTTGGTTACATGTTGATTTTATTTTAGGACAAGATTGTTGACCTTGAAAGTTCATTCATGAACACGTTTTTCATAGGCACGTTTGATACATTTTTGGTATATTTAAAGATGATCTAGAGCATTTAAATGACATTCGTCTAATAACTCAAGTTGTGCCAAACAGTCTTGGAAAAACTTGTCATCATTGAGAATATCTTTAAGTGAGATACGAAGAGATAGAATTTGGACTTCGAGAGGCAAGATGACCTTTGTACCATAGACCAAAAAGAAATTTGTGGCATCGGTTGAGGTGTGAATGCTAGTGCAATAAGCCCATAAGGCAAAAGCAATGTGCATATGCAAATCCTTACGAGAATCATCGATGAATTTCATGAGAATTTTGTTAAGAGTTTTGTTAGTTGATTCGGCTTAACAATTGGTTTGAGGATAATATAGTAAAGAGAAACTGAGTTTAATACCGAAGTTATCATAGAGTTTGTGTAGGGTCTTGTTTTTCCCTTAACAGACTTTTGATGGATGAATTCAAGGTCTAGGTTTGTAAGGAGCATTATCAAACATGTGGCACATTGGTGTTGGTAAGGTTTAGCATACATGTAATGCAAGGGTTCAGTTTTGGTGATGACGAAGGTTTTGTGGTTGAGTAGGTAATGGCGAAGTTTGGTGGCAACGAAGACTAGGGATAAGAATTTTTTTTTGACATGGGTATATCTATTCTCATATTCTAAAATATTACATGTTATATATTAAACTACTTGCTCCTTATAACGCTTCGTCACGATGAGAAAATATGGCACCCAAGGAATGATCAGTGGAAAAAATGTAGAGGTAAAAGGGTTTTTCATCCTTTGGTGGGATGAGCACAGGTGGCTGAAGGAGGTATTCCTTTAATGCTTCAAAATATTTGTGGCACTCATCATCCCAATTGAAGGAAACATCCTTTTTAAGAAGATGATGAAAAGGGTGACATTGGTCAGAAAGTTGGGAAATAAAGCGTCGAATAGATTACAACTTGCCTTGCAAACTACGAAGTTATTGAAGGTTAGTAGGTAGAGGCATCTCAAGAATAGCCTTTATTTTAGCATGATTGACTTTGATACCATGTAAAGAGATGATGAAACCAAGGATTTTTCTAGAGAGAACAGAAAATACGCACTTCTTTAGTTGAATGAAAACACAATATTTGATTAGACAATCAAAGATGATTTTAAGAATGGGGAGGTGTTCGGTGTGGTGTTTAGACTTGGTGATAAGGTCAACAACATAATCTTCAAATATGTGATGCATGATTTCATGGAAGATATAGGTCATAACACACCGATATGTGGCACTAATGTTTTTAAGGCCAAAGAGAATTATGTGATAATGAAAGTCCCCCAAGGGGTGATGAATGCGGTTTTGTGTTGATCTTTAGGAGTGAGTAATATTTGATTATAACCTAAAAAAAACCATCCATGAGTGATAGTATCTCATGGCCGGTTGTAAGATCAATAAGTTGGTCGATACTATGAAGAGGAAAATCATCCTTGGGACAAGCAAGGTTAAGATCACATAAACTGTGAAGATGCGAGTCCCCTATTGCTTTTGTGACAGGAACAATGTTAGAAATCCATTGGGGATAGTTAATGGGTAGAATAAAAGAAACATAAATGAGGCACTAGAGTTCTTATTTCACAAGAAGGGAAATGCGGGGATGCATTTTTCGCAGCTTTTATTTCACAAGTTTAGCGTCAAGAATAGTTACTATATTGTGGACCATGATATTAGGTTCAATACTGGGCATATCGGCATAAGACCAAGTAAAAGCATTATTATTATCTCGAAGGAAAGAGGTGAAGGCTTCCTATTTAGTTAGATCTAAAGAGTGGCCTATCTTTAGAATTAGAGGGTCATCCTGAGTGTGAATGTTTATCTTTATGTTTGATTCATTCAGCATTGTTTGCATCTAAGAAGGTAATGATGGGTGAATAAAATAATCTTCCACACCTAGATAGGTGAGAATATAATCATCATCCTAACATTAAACGACTTTTATAGAAGGTGTTTTTTCATCAATCATGTCAAAATATAGGAAGGGAAGGAAAAAGGAGCCTCTTCATTGTTTTGATAATTCGAGACCCCAAAGAAACGGTGTTCACAGAAAAAAAAGTTAGGAGGGATGGATTCTGGATCCATGGACTCCATGGGGGAAGGTGGTGTGGTAGGTGAGTGAGGTGGGGAAGGTGTAATTTCCTCTACAAGGTTGATATGGGATTTCTTAGAAGAAGGTTCCTCAAAAAATCCAAGACCATTGTGGTCTTTGTGTTTCCAAGTGGTGTAAGGTATGACTGTGTGACGACCTTGTTCATAAAGACCAAAGCCAAAGCCTTTCCAAGCACATCGATGAAGAAAAGTATGTGCAAAGAAGTGATTGGTAAGATATTGGAAATCCGTTGAGAATGGATGGGTTTGGGTAGGTGGTTCAGGATTATATGAATAAGCATCAAGTCCCCAGTCAAGTTAGTATGAAGGTGGGAGGCGAGACTGTAGATAAAGGCCTAACCTACATGATGGTTGTAATGTGGGTGTTGATGGAGGCTTCCATACTCTTGAGGAGTAAGGAAGGTGTTGATGTTGTAGAGGTGATACTCCCCTAAGGTAAGGCATTGAAAAAAACCTACCAAAGGATCAGAAGTTGGTATTTGGTTAGTGGGAATGGAAGAATCACCAAAATCCTGAGAAGGGGAAGCGTCACATGTTTTTAAGTAGATGGGTTAGTTGATGGGCTAGTTGTGAAAGTTATGGCAACAACGGTGAGAATAGAGGAGTTGGTTATGGAAGGTGTAGCGGAAGAAGTGGTGGATGAGGTAGCGGCTAAAGAAGAAGTGGTAGTGGTGGTAGATGGGATAACAACTAAAGAAGAAGTGGTAGTGGTGGTAGATTCCTTAACTGGTATAAGGACATCATTAGGTCGATAGAGCATATTGTAGTTTTGAATGGTGAAGGAACTGTCGGAATGGTGTATTTGTGCCCTTCATGTACAAATTTTAAACAATGGTGTAATTTTGAAGGTACACAACCACTAGCACAAATTCGTGGTTAGTCAATTAGCATGTTGTATTAGAATTCCCCCTCTAGGACATAGAATAATTTAGGAACGGTATGGGGTCCCACACAAATATGGAGGATTATGGTGTCGAGGGTGGAAGTCATGGCATCATTAAATGAATGCAGCATAACTGGGTTATTATGCATGTAATTGATAAGGATGCATATTTTCTTGTATGCATGGGAAGAAATGATATTGATACTATAAACTCCATCAATCATAATGCATCAAACATGTGTGTTATCAATATAGGTGGAAATAAATAGGGTGGGGTAAGGATCATCGATTAGAGAGGGAATATTTCTTCATTAGAGAAACTAACAATAGAGACGATGAAAGGTAACAGGATCGAGAAGATGAAGTAGAATAGTAAGGGTAGCCACATGATGTGGGGTAGTAATGTTAAGCAACAAGTGTGGAGTCATTAGGTGGAACTTTAATAGATTGCAGGACCTCAATGAGGGCATGACGATAAAACTCAGAGGTTTGGATGAGATCATACAAAGACATTTTAAGGGGGTTGGTGAAGTTGTTTGATCATGGTACGATGTGTGACTCCATCAGAAATGGGATATGTCGGCCCATGGATGGTTACCTTAGGTGCAGGTGCAGATGGAATGTTGGGTAAAGGTGTAGTGGATGGGTTTCTTGTCTTCTCTTTTCCTTTTTCTTTTTTTGCTCTAGTGAAAACTCAAACCATATTGATCTGAGGAAAAGAGGGAGATGTGTCATGAAAGGTATAACGGTAAGAGGGACAAAAACCTAGTGCAAGATAAGAGCCTTGTGAAATGAGTATGGCGCACTAGAATTTCAGAAGGGTTAGGATAGTTCCCTAATCTAAACCATATTGATCTCAAAGGTCGAGGAGGAAAAGAGGGTTGTGGAGGTGGAGGTGAGGTTGTTGTTGAATAACTATGGGACAAGGTTGTGTGGCGATAGGTAAAGATGGAATGAGATCTTCATCCAAAAGGTTATCTTCATCAAAGAGCTCTTCAGAGAACATAGTTGAATAAGAATATTTTTAAGGGCCTTACAATTTTCAACATCATGCCCTAGCACATGATGATAGGTGTAAATCTTGGTATTGTCAAACCCTTCGGTTTAGGTTTGAGTGGGTCGTAAGGCTTGAGAGGTGGCAATGTAATGGCAGAAGTTTCTAACAAGTTGAGTGAGGATGTTAGCATAAGACCCTACTAAGGGATCACAATGAGAAGTGAGAGTAGGTTTGGATGGAGGTTTGGGTGAATTATGTGGAAGAGGTGTTGCTAGAGGTGGAGTTGGTTTGGATGGAGGTGTGGGTGGATTTTGTGGAAGAGGCACTACTGGAGGTGGAGTTGGAGGTTGAGTAGGTTTAACTACCTTTTTGGTAGGTAGTGTGGTTTTGGGCTTGGGTTACACCTTCTTGGGTAAAGGTGTTGGGGTAGTGCATGAAGTAGAAGGGAATGCAGAAGATGAAAGTGGACGGGTCAACCAAGGTGAGAGTGGAGGTGCAATGAAGATAATAGTAGGAGGCAATACAGAAATTGTAGGTTAAAGGGAAGGTAAAGGCATGGGTAGTGGAGTAGGTGTAGGTAATGTAGAAGGCTTGGGTGGAATGGGAGGTTATGATAAGGATGTGGGTTGCTTCGTTTTAGTTTTACCTTAGGTAGGAGGTTGCTTGACCAAGGTTGATGGATGGGGGCCTAAGATGGATGGAAGTGACGAAGGTGAATGAGGAGGAGTGGGAGAAACTGGGGTACGAGGCCTAAGAGGTTGGGTCTTCCTCTTAGGTGGGGGATAGGCCTAGTGATAGTTTGGGAAGAGGTGACTAAATCAATCTTCATGAGAGGATGGAATAGACTCGGTGTCGGTACAACCCCAATGTAGTGATAAGTTTGTGCACAGGTGAAGGTATGGGTGTAGGTAGAGGTTTGGGTGTAGGTGGTTGTTGGGGTAATGGTAAAGGTTTGGGTGTAGGTGAGGATGATGCAAAAGAGGCTACTATAACTAGCTCTCGTGTGTGGCGGATTTAGTTGTTTTGAACACTTTAGGATAAATTGTTTATGTTTCTATAAACAACATTTGCATTTGATTCGATATGGGAAGTTGAAGGCATCCCCAAAGCATGGAATAGTCGACATAATCCAAGTGGTTGGCCAAATGGGAGAATGGCATAGAAGTGGAGAGGGATGATGATGATCTTGTTAGTAATCCCTATAAATAAATCGACATCTGTGAGATAGGGAAATGGTTGGCTTCAGACTCTGTGGGTAGAAGAGACGATAGAAAATTGATAGGGTCTTTAAAAGCTATTGGGGAGTTGTTGCCAATAGGAAGAGATGCTAAAATTGGATCTTCTATGGGTAGAGGAGGGGAAAGGTGGATGGTGTAGAATCTTTGATTGGTGAAGAAAAGGGTAAGTTGGGCTCCTCTATGGGTAGAAGAGTGAGTGATGTGGGTTGCTCGATAGGTAGAGAGATGAGTGGGGTAGATGCCTCCATAGATTAAGGGATAGATGAAGTGGGATGCTTGGTAGACAAAATAGTAGATAAGGTTGAATCCTCCATGGGTGGAATAACTCGCACAACAATTTCATCAATTGATGGGATGGGAGGAAATTGAGTAGAAGGGGATGGTATGGTATCAAAATGGAATGCACCTCTCAAACGTTGGTATCATTGGTTGAGATTTTTTCATCTTGGTTGGATGATGGAGTGTGATTTGGAAATGACATCTTGAAGATACAGAGGTTTTGGTTAGCCAATGCATTGGGGTTATCCAAGAAAATATCTCCATTATCTAAAATTTCTTAGACGATATTTTTAAATATTTTGCAATTACTATCACTATGACCTCTGACATGGTGATAATTACAGTAATCATTCTCCTTGTACCATGAAGGCACAAGACAGGAAGGGTTAAAACCAGTATGTGGTTTGACGGGTGGAAGAGTTATGGATCTTGCATTTAGAAGATTTTACAAAATTGAGGAGTAAGGTTCTCCTATGGGATTATATCATCTTTGTTCATGTTTGTATTGAAATTTCTGAACAAGAGAAAGAGTAGAAGAAAATTTTGGTCGGTTGGATAGATGAGATGGACAAACTTTCAAGACGATTGCGTTGGTAGATCCTTTAGATTTTGAATGATTAGTTTGTGGTTTGAAAGAAGAAGAATAGTCATTTGATTTGAATGGATCACTCTTGTTGTGCAATTGTAATTTCTTTTCTTCGATAGCACAGATTTCTAACTTTCGAGCCATGGTGAATGCCTCATCAAACGTTCGAAAGGTTTGAACTTGGAGAGTTGGTGAGATGTTCCTGGCATAAGCCCTAGTGAACAACTCTATCAGCTTGGTTTGTGGAAGTTGAAAGGTGAGTTGATTGGTAAGGCTTTGCCAACATGCGACAAAATATGTGATAGATTCATCTTTGTATTGGCGCATTGAATAAAAATCAGTCATGGTGACCTTCTTAGTGATGTTGATGGAGAAATGATTGAGAAAGGCCTAGGCTAATTGATTGAATGAAAATATAGAGTGCCTAGGTAAAGCACTATACTAGTCTAAGGTAGGTCTTGTCAAGGACATTGGGAAAGTTCGAAGAAGCAAGGCGTCATCATGGGTAATCAGATAACATATGTGTTTAAAAGATCGCAAATGTTGTTGTGGATCCTCTTTGCTATTAAATTGGTTAAACTTTGGCATTTCCTAATGTGTGGGATAAGGATGAATTAGAATATAAGGGTGAATAGGCTCATTACAAATCTTGTCGTAAGTCAGAGAATTGTGTGAGCTAGAGATAAACACTTCCAAGGTTTGCATCTTATCCATCATCATTTTTATGAGATCAGTTGTAGGATTAGATGAAGGAGCACCCCCTATGGTATAAGGAGGTAAATAAGATGAATAAGGCATAGAACGCCCCTCCAATGTGTGGTGGTGTTGAGTAAGAAAACTGAGAAGGGGGGATATAAGTAGCGGCAGATGATGATGGCATATACCTTGAATGGGAAGTATAGGTGACAGGTGGTGGCTGAGACAAGGTATAAGTGGGTGGGACCTATGTAGAGACCCTTATAGTGATAGGTGGCAGAGTAGTAGGTATAGACATGACCAAACTCTAAAAAGGGGTCGACGCAACTGGAGGTTGTGAGGTAATAACAACTGATGATGTGGGAATCCCTACACTAAGAGTCATAGATGATGGTGAGGATATACTATGACAAATATTTTAGAGTCTGAAGGTGAGGCATGTATTTTTGAGGTGAGGCAAGCTATGGTATTTGCAAATTCATTATTGGATCATTTAACAAAACTCGAATGTCATAATTATCAAAGGTATTCAAAAGCATGTCAATGTGATGCTTATACTTATGGAGTATTTCGTTACAACACTAATATAAACCATTAACTTGGTGGAAAAAAATTTGAGAATTTCCAAAGATATTAATGGTCTTAACATATAGGGCAATGGTAGTTTGGATACCTAACACGAGTGCTTCATATTCAGCCACGTTATTGGTACAATTGAAGTCAAGTTTGAAAGATAAAGGCATAGGCTTGCCATCAATAGGAATGAGGATAACCCCTGTGCCACCCCCATGTTGACATTTATAACCATCAAATAATAGTGTCATCTAATACACGATGTCGTCAAGAGAGAGGGTAGAATGGATTCATCAAGAAAATAGAAGTTAGAAGATTGATTTTGAAAAGAGGTGCATTGGCAAGCTGATCTGCAATGGTTTTTCCCTTAACAGACTTTTGATGGATGAATTTAAGGTCTAGGTCTACAAGGAGCATTAGCCAACATGTGGCACGTTGGTGTTGGTAAGGTTTAGCATATATGTAATACAAGGGGTTAGTGTTGGTGACGACGAAGGTTTTTTGGTTGAGTAGGTAATGGTAAAGTTTGGTGGTGATGAAGACTAGGGCTAAGAAAAGATTTTCGGTTTGGGTATATCTAGTCTCATAGTCTAAAAGAGTATGGCTTATATAATAAACCACTTTTTCCCTATGTTGCTCATCATGATGAGTGAGCATGGAACCTAAGGAATGATCAGTGGCATAAATGTAGAGGTAAAAGGGTTTTTCATCCTTTGGTGGGATGAGCAAAGGTGACTGGAGGAGGTATTCCTTTAATGCTTCAAAAGATTTGTGGCACTTGTCATCCAAATGAAGGAAACATCCTTTTTAAGAAGATGATGAAAAGGGTGACATCGGTCAGAAAGTTGGGAAATAAATCGTCAAATAGATTACAACTTTCCTTCCAAACTATGAAGCCTGCCAAGTTTAGTAGGTGGAGGCATCTCAAGAATATCCTTTATTTTAGTAGGATCGAATTCTATACCATGCAAAGAGATGATGAAACCAAGGAGTTTTCCATAGAGAATGCTAAAGACACACTACTTTGGGTAAAGGTGAACGCAGTGTTTGATGAGATGATCAAATATGATTTTAAGAATGGGGACGCATTCAAAGTGTGATGTTTAGACTTAGCAATAATGTGTCGTCGACATAATATTCTAATATTTGATGCATGATTTTGTGGAAGATATAGATCATAAGACGCTGATATGTGCAGCATTTTTAACACTAAAGGGCATCACACGATAATAGAAATTCCCCAAGGGGTGATTAAGGTGGTTTTTTATCTTCGTGGAGTGATTAATATTTGATAATAACCCCATAACCCATCCATGAGTGATAACATCTCATGGTTGGTACGTAAGGTCAACAAGTTGGCCAATACTAGGTAGAGAAAAATCATCCTGGGGAAAGAAAGGTTAAGATCGTGAAAATCCTGGGATGCACGAGAGTCCCTGTCACTTTGGTGATAAGAACGATGTTATAAATCCATTGGGCATACATGATAAAATAGATAAAGGTAATGGGCGTAGGAGGAATACCTATGAATAGTCGAAGAAGGTTGCGTGCATTGTTGAATTTGATTAGACTAAATGTGAGAGATTCCCTTTGGATATGAGGAATGACTTGTATAAGAAATGCAACAAAACCACCAAATGATATTAAATAGTAAATGGTAATGGACTGCCTAGCGGTTACTAGTTCCGAGAAGTGTGACACTTCCTAGATGGCTATCAATCCATTGTTTTTATCAAATTAATGAAAATAAATGTGATAAATAGAGGTCCTATTGCTAACACTTTGATTTAGGTATCTCAAAACATTATCAACACACTAGATTAAGAAAAGTATTGAAATACAAACTAATCTAGCATTAGGAAAGGTATGGTTCGGTTTGGAAAGGTCACTAAGGTGTTAGGAAAGGTCTGGGTGAAGTTTGGTTATGTTCTGGGTTGTTTGGTGAAAGTTATAAGCTCGTTGTTCTAGGAAAAATTACTAGTCACAGAGACCGGTATCGTTAGGTGACCAATTCCAGTACTGGAAAATGACTAACGTTAGTTGGGTGACCGGTGTCGGTAGGGGCAATATGGTTGTAATATTAGTAATAAGTGTTTTTATCTCTTTGTGATTACACAGAGAGTTGAGGGGGTTCGGGAAGGATGATATGATTTATAAAATGACTTAGTAAGGGTGATAGAGGCACTAGGATGGGAAAAATGGTTTAGGTTGGTAGAATATATGGTAGACGGGTGAAGGGTGGTATTCGGGATAGAGGAGAGTCAGATAATAGAAATGAATAAAAGACTTAAGATAAAAAAACTAGAGCTAACAAATAAGAGTGAGTTACTTATCTGAGAACCTATAGATCAAAAGGTGATGGTGGTGATGTTGGTGTAGGTGGTATATTTATTCACTTATTTAGTGTTATTCCACCTCACCAGGTGAGTCATCTCACTTAGGTGGACATGGATCTAGGTGTCATCTTAGTTATGACAGATTCTCTTATGGAATATGTCATATGTGTAAGTGTGTCATAGGAGTTACTTTCCCATTTGGGAAAGTAACTCCTCTTCTCCATTATGGAGGAATCTTATCTTACATGGGAGTTACACATTCACTCCCCTATATGTACACCACCTCTTTTGATCTATGATAAGCCAATACAAGCTAAGCTAAGGCTTCCATTCCACTCCACTTTTTGAATCTTGAGCTCTCATATGCATGCACATTGCTTTACAAAGCTTGCTTGCTTTAATCTCGTAACTCCTACACTTTGGTGAAGTGCAACTATTCGATGCACGTGAATTCCTTCCAGGTCTTCATCCTACACTCCTTCATGGTATCAGAGCGTGGGGACTAGAATCACGTTGCTCACCATCGTTGCTCCACCGTGTAGTTGCTTGTGCAAGCTCTCACTTTTGCATGTGCTCTACTTACATATTTTGAGATTTTGTGGGTGTATTTTTTGGGTGTTTGTGCTCTTCAAGTGTTCAATGGCCTTGCATGTGTGCTTTGGAGGCATTTTTGGTGTTCAGGTTTCAGCATATTATAGGTTTGAAGGTTGATAGCTCGCTCTTCATTTGATCTCGCTTTCGTGCTTCACCGTGCTCAGAAATGTTGGTGCATGTCATTCAAACCTCTTTGGATTTGGCTTGCGTACCTCATTCACTAGTCTTCTCGTGCTTGTGACTACCTTTCTCAGACATCATGTCTACCTACAACATTTTTTTGTGTTTTTGTTGTGCTATGGATACACTACTCCATGTTTTTTGCTACGTATGTTGCGATCTGAAATGGTGGTTACAGTCTTACCTACACTTTGGAAGTAACAACTCAAGCTCCAACATGTTTCATTCAAGCTCCACCATTTAAACTCTGCCTAACTGTGCATTCAAATTGCACACTTTACCAGCATGTGGCTCCATTCCAACAGCTCAGCTATTTTGGCAGTTTTGGCCATTTTAGTGTTTTTGGGGTCTTCAGTCTGATCTGCCAGCTCTCCATCACGTGGATAAGACCACTACAGTGACCTGAGCTCTAGGTGGTTTCCTTGCTCCACGTGGTCCTCCACTCCTGTAGTGACTTGCCACAGCTCACCAACAGTTTAGTCAACAGCTGTTTCAACCACTCAACATCCAGTCCTTGCACCACACGTGGCTCTCTCTCTACGGTTCTGGGCATAGCCACCTTCAGTCTCTACACAACATGTGGCTTCATTTACAGTCACACTGACCCTTGCAAAATAGACTTGGTGCTGAACCTTGCTCAAACTTGGAGTCCACTTCTTCAACTCGCCATGGAGAGCCATCAAAACAGATCGGTCTTAGCACCTCATTCCTTTTAGAATTGTTTGGAGGTCAAAACAATCATACTTTTTAATGTTTTAAGGCAAAAACATTTTCATGGCATTGTAACATTTTAAAATTTGGGTTTTAGGCTATTTTTGCTTGTAATTAAATCCCTTCCTACGAGCGCCGAAACAAACCCCTATTAAAAATTCGTATGCGTTTCCAATGAGTACCCACACGATACCCTTTCCACCCGTTTCATGCACTTTTTAATGTGTTTCAGAGTTTCAGTGCATTTTTCCATCAGTTGTGAGAATCATTTTAATGCTATAACTTTTGACTCGCTGCTCATTTTTTAGTGCTTCTTTAGTCAAAGTTGCATGATTTTCCACACTTTACGTGATGGCATTTCCAATTTTGTAAACGCACTACTTTTATAAAGTGCCACATTCTGGGGGGTTGCTTTTACTCTTGGGCTTTCACACATAGACGCATTATCGGCTAAGTCCGACATCTTGCTTTTGTGCATCTTGCATTTTTCATCATGGAGAGTGCTCTTTCTAGACTTGAGCATTGTAGGATCACCTTATAGCCTCCGCCACTTCTCACCGGGAGAGGGAACTATTCATCCTGGCGTGCTTCCATGGAACGTTACTTCGCCCACAAGGGTATTTTACCCTTCTTGCTTAGGCCAGTTCCTGCACCCGCTGATCATCATCATCTAGAGGACTTCCTCGACACTTGTGACCATGTCTTTGGTCACATGATGATGCATGTCTCTCGTTCTCTCTGGTTTCACGTGGCAGACTCAGATCCACCTCACCGTGTTTGGAGCATTCTTTAGTCCCTCTATGGAGACCCTTCACATACTGCCACCATCATTGCTATTGCTGATTTAGTTGTCTCCTCCATTTCTTCATGTGATGATAGTTCCAATGACACAGGCTCACTTGGTTCTACTTTTGATGACGAGGATTGTGCACCCAGTTCTGATGTCGAGAGTATTATAGAGGACTCTTCTCCTCTTTCTCTCACTATTCCAGACATTGTTGTCACCCCCACATCTCATCAGATATCAAGCAATCTCATACTCAGTCTCACACCGTCATTACACCACCTCTTTTCCACTTCCATTATGCGAGGCTCTTTTCACTCATCTACCTTCATTGGATGACTCATACCTATCATATATCGCTCTTCAACTTTTTGAGCCCCCTCATTGGGACTAGTATCTCCGCCTAACCTTTGTCATCTTTTCACAGAGTCCACTTGTGATGCACTACATGTCCCTCATCCATCTACAGGTGTTTCAGAAGAGTTCATCATCTCCATTGTTAGGAGTGCCCCTTTTGGGACTCTTATCACTTCCACTTTTCCGAAGACCTTCATTGATCCACCCTCAGTTGTGGATCCCTTTTCTGTTGTGGAGGATGTTTTGTTCCCTTCACATCACTTGGACATCCTTTCCACGGGTGTTCCTCTTTTATACTTTGACAGTTCTACACTCATGACATTACCTTCGGTTCCTTGGCACTCACTCACTAGACCTATGTCACACTTTTGTGCACTAGACTCAGAGTTCTTCATGTTGCTACCTTCAGTTTCCTTTGTGGAGTGGGTGGACTTCCAACACGTCATTTATGTCCTTCCTAAGGGTAGGCACACGGTTCATTGCGAGTGGTTCTTCTTCAGTCCAGAGGTAGAGGATCTCATCATCGACATTCTTCTGGGAGACCTCCTAGAGCTGCAGATTTCAGATCCATCCATGGCATCTTCTGCATTCCTCTCGTCTCCCTCTTCTTCTCTCTTCTTCTTCTTTCCGAGAGATTGCCTCTTTGTACATGGGTACCCTTTCAGGATCGTCTATGGTCTGGGACCCATATTTGGCATCTTTCTTATATTAGAGAGTGTGTTGTTCTCTTGTGGTGGATGTTTTTCCCACTGGGTTTTCCTTCACTACTTGGGATCTTCTTCTTATACATGGGTACCTCATCAGGCTTTGTGTCAGGACCCATTTCTCATTTCTGACTTGCTACCTCATCCTAAGTTATGATGAAGGGGGGTGTTGGTGTAGGTGGTATATTTATTCACTTATTTAGTGTTATTCCACCTCACCAGGTGAGTCATCTCACTTAGGTGGATATGGATCTAGGTGTCATCTTAGTTATGACAGGTTCTCTTACACAGAATCATGTCATATGTGTAAGTGTGTCATAAGAGTTACATTCCCATTTGGGAAAGTAACTCCTCTTCTCCATTATGGAGGAATCTTCTCTTACATGGGAGTTACACATTCACTCCCCTATATGTACACCACCTCTTTTGATCTATGATAAGCTAATACAAGCTAAGCTAAGGCTTTCATTCCACTCCACTTTTCGAATCTTGAGATCTCATATGCATGCACATTGCTTTACAAAGCTTGCTTGCTTTAATCTCGCAACTCCTACACTTTGGTGAAGTGTAACTATTCGATGCACGCGAATTCCTTCCAGGTCTTCGTCCTACACTCCTTTAGTTGATAAGCATTTGGAGATAAAATGGGGTTGTGTCCATTATCATGGAAATGGAGCCTGTGTGCTCTGTTGTGTGTGATCGAAGGCTGTGGAGGAAGAGATCAGTTCCTAGTGAAGACTTGATATGCTCTGGTTCGTCATCTGGTAGCTTAAATGCTCAAGAGTTAGAATGCCAAAGCTTGAGTGAATTAATGAATTGAAGAACCCGTGTAAAGAGTTAGAAACTCTTATTTAAGGTAATCGGTGGGGGTTAGGGAACCGGTGCTGGTCGAGGGATAACCGGTGGTGGTTAAGGAAAATTGGTCTAATTTGCCAAAAATAGGGTTTTTCACCCAAATTTGGCATGGTCTTTGGCTTAGTCTGGGTCTAGAGTGTTGAATGGCGTGAATTAGAGTGTGGAATTAGTTAGAGGATTAATAGGTCATGAATAGTTAGGGTTGGAAAGAGTCCCAGTTGGTTAGGATAAGTGGGGACTTGGTCTAGGTTCATTAATAGGCTAGGAATGGGTCTAGGATGAGGTGGAAAGGTGAGGTGGCTTAGTGAGATGGATATTAGTTTAATTAAGGTAATTAAAATAAATAATGGTGTGAGGATGAGGATTAATTTAATTATGGGTAATTAAATTAATACTAATGTGTAGAAGGGGTCATGGCTAGGTGTATGTGTCTAATTACTT